>VZTG01009670.1:103-39755 GCA_013397845.1 Melanocharis versteri | reverse complement strand
TGCCGCTGCTGCTGGGGCTGCCGCTGCTGCTGGGGCTGCCGGCGGCGGGGCGCGCCGCCTCCAAGGCGCTGGTGTGCCAGGAGATCACGGTGCCGATGTGCAAGGGCATCGGCTACAACCTCACCTACATGCCCAACCAGTTCAACCACGACACGCAGGACGAGGCTGGGCTGGAGGTGCACCAGTTCTGGCCGCTGGTGGAGATCCAGTGCTCCAGCGACCTGCGCTTCTTCCTCTGCAGCATGTACACCCCCATCTGCCTGTCCGACTACACGAAGCCGCTGCCCCCCTGCCGCTCCGTCTGCGAGCGGGCCAAGGCCGGCTGCTCGCCCATCATGCAGCAGTACGGCTTTGCCTGGCCCGAGAGGATGAGCTGCGACAGCCTGCCGGTGCTGGGGGACACTGAGGTGCTCTGCATGGGATACAACCACACGGAAGCCACCACCCTGCCGCCTTTCTTTGGGAAGCCCACGCGCCCTGCCAAGGACATGGCCAAAAACCTGATACCACTCGATGGGCAGCGCCTCTCGGGGCTGGACTGTGGTCAGACTTGCAAGTGCAAAGCGCCCCTGATCCCCATCTCCAGAGAGTCCCACCCGCTGTACAACCGCATCAGGACTGGGAAGGTACTCAACTGCGCCATCCCCTGCTACCAGCCCTACTTTACCCAGGATGAGAAGACCTTCGCTACCTTCTGGATCGGCCTCTGGTCCATCCTCTGCTTCCTCTCCACCTCAACTACCGTGGCCACCTTCCTCATTGACATGGAGCGCTTCAAGTACCCTGAGCGCCCCATCATCTTCCTCTCTGCCTGCTACCTCTTCGTCTCCTTGGGCTACATTGTGCGGCTGGTGGCAGGGCATGCCAGTGTGGCTTGCAACCCGGAGCACCACCACATCCATTATGAGACCACGGGCCCTGCTCTCTGCACTGTGGTTTTCCTCCTCCTCTACTTCTTCGGCATGGCCAGCTCCATCTGGTGGGTCATCCTGTCCCTCACCTGGTTCCTGGCAGCTGGCATGAAGTGGGGCAATGAGGCCATTGCTAGCTATTCGCAGTACTTCCACCTGGCTGCCTGGCTCATCCCCAGTGCCAAATCCATTGCCGTCCTGGCACTGAGCTCTGTGGACGGTGACCCGGTGGCCGGGGTTTGCTATGTCGGCAACCAGAGCCTGGAGAATCTGCGGGGCTTTGTGCTGGCACCACTAGTGGTTTATCTCTTCACCGGCAGCCTCTTCCTGCTGGCTGGCTTCGTCTCGCTCTTTCGCATCCGCAGCGTGATCAAGCAGGGCGGCACCAAAACTGACAAGCTGGAGAAGCTGATGATCCGCATCGGCATCTTCACCGTGCTTTACACTGTGCCTGCCACCATTGTCATTGCCTGCTACATCTACGAGCAGCACAACCGGGAGGCCTGGGAGCAGGCACAGAACTGCTCCTGCCCGGGGGACCCTCACCGCCCCAAGCCTGACTATGCTGTCTTCATGCTCAAGTACTTCATGTGCCTTGTGGTGGGGATCACCTCTGGCGTTTGGATCTGGTCTGGCAAGACGCTCGAGTCCTGGAGGCGCTTCACCACCCGCTGCTGCCGGGCCAGGAAGCCTGCAGGTGCCTCTGTGTACGGTGAGGCCAGCCCGGCGCTGGTGGGCAGGACGGTGCTGCCCAGCATGGCCTCCTACCACAAGCAGGTCCCACTGTCTCATGTGTGACCGGAGGGAGCCTCGGTGACCCCAGCCGCGGGGAGGAGAGGGTTGCGAAGACCCCGGGCCACAGAAGAGGGGGTGACAGCTGGGCCACCCCTGGCATCCTCAGCCCCACCGTGGTGGTGCTGCCTGGGACCGAGTGTGTGTGCCCACAGGCGCGGGGCAGCTGCAGCCCTGGGCAGGGCAGGGGGAGGTGCTGCCAGCTATGTGGGGGCAGAGGGACAGGGAGGCCTGGAGCCTGGCACTGCCATGTATGCCCCATTTGGGGTCCCACATCCTGGTTGGGGTCCTGGGATGCTGCTGCCTGCAGGCCAATCAGGTGGCAGTAGCCCTCGAGCGCTGTTTGTGTCCCACAAGAAACCTCTGGGCAGGTCTTGCTGGTGCTGGGGTGAAAGGCAGAGCTGTGGCAGGCAGGGCAGATGGTGGCCCCCAACCCCAGGTGGGGGCTGGCACTGCCACTGAGCCACTCACTAAAGCCCAGAGAGTGGGAGGGGGTTCTGCTCCCTGGGTGCCCTGGGCAGAGCAGGAGACTGCCCTCAGTGCCCCCAGAGCCCCCAGGCACAGCTGCATATTGAGGAGGAGAAGGCTGGGGGCCCCTGGTGTGAGGCAGCCACTGGCCCTGCTCAGGCAGCAGCACACTGAGCAGGAGGGAAGGAGCCACGCGGGCCGGGGGCTTCATGGGTGGTGGCAGTGCAGGAGGAAGGGGCCGTGGAGAGGATCTGCTACCCAGCCCTCAGGACGGCCAGGGACAGGGTCCCGCTGTCTGCAGCACAGGCAGGGACCAGCTGACCCCCTGCTGTCCCTTCTGCCCTGGGCAAGCGCATCTGGCTCCCTTCAGCCAGGGGCTCAGGACCGGGCAGAGCTGGCTCCGGTGGGCTCAGCTGGGTGGCACCGAGAGTGGGGCTCTCCTGCGCTGCGTGTCCCCTGGAAGGGGTCGGTGCTGCTCGCGCCTCTCGCCTCTGCAGCGGGGTGAGTTCCTCGCGCTCCCCTGTGCCGTGCGGGTTTCCTGGGGCGAGGGAGGCAGGCCCTGTGCCCTGCCCGCCAGCTGTGGCATGTGGCACAGCAGCTGAGCGTGGCACAACCAACCCTAAAAGGGTGGTTGCACCCCTGCAGTGAGCAGTGACTGCACGGGGGTGTCCCAGCAAGGCGGCAGGCTGTCTCTCCGGAGCAGCAGCTGGGTTTTCCAGTCAGTCAGCTTCAATACTTGTTGCTGCTTTTTTCAAAGCTGTGCCTCTGCCAGAGAGAGTACCAGGTTTGAGAGGTAGCAGTCAATTTAGGAAAACTTAGCAGAGCGCTTGTACTTCTTTTCCTCCAACTTCCCAAGCCTTTTTCACTTCTCTGGATCAGACAGCAGCTGAGCACTGACAGAACCATTGCCTGGCGTTAAGCAGTGGTGACAGCTGGGTTTCAGTAGGTAGAATAATGATGGGGGGGCCCTGTTGTCAAAGTCACTAAATGCAGCCAGGGCAAGGGGCTCCAGCTGTGGCACGGGATGAGGCTGGCTGCCTCTGGCTTCAGGCCACTTGTGAAAGCACCTGGGTTTTAATTTTTTTTTTTTCCCCTGCCCTAAGCAGTGATCATGTATGTAACTACCCAGCCATTACTGGAGTCCTTTTTGCCCTCCTTCAAGCGTGGCACTGTGACCCAGCTGCTCAAGCACTGGAGAACAACTGCTGGCTTTGCTCCTGCAAGACTGCAAGGATCTGAGGTTGTTCTCAACACCTTTGGGCCACTTCAGTCAAAAAGGTTTCCACCTCATTTTAAAACCAAAGCCTGGGAAGTGAGGGAACACTCAAGTGGCACGTCTCCAGATAAAGGTACTGCATGAGTGTCTCTGGGGTGTCCTGGATAGAGAAGACAGAGGTGCAGGGACGGAGGGCTCACCAGGGACTGTTCAGCTGCACCCATCCGCACTCTTGAAGTAGGGCTCACCCCCTCCAGCATGTTGGAGTACTTTATTGTGGACAGAATTGCACCCTATTGTGTTACAAGCTGTAAATAGCTGTATTATAGCCTAATTTGTACATACAGAAGCCGTAGTGACCTTTGATACAGGTTAGGGACAGGTGTGTTCTCAGCAGTGAGGCAGGTCAGGCACAGAGACACTGTGGGTAGTCTCGTGTGGTAATCCAGGGCATTAAATGATTCCAACCTGCTCTAGTCCACACCTTGCTGGACTCCTCTCTTTCTATAGTGCCTTTTGTAGATACAGCTAAACACACATCATGCAATACAATGAACAAAACCATGTCGAAGGTGGTATTTTGCTGTTTTTGTTTTTCCAAAGTGCAACTGACTGTGTAAAGAAATCCAAGATTAGCTACAAACCGTTGCCTATTGAAAAATGCAAGAGCGTTTTCAGCTTTGATCTAACGGTAGGGTAATACAATCAACTCGTGTTTGAGCCTGGCTTCTCAGCAACAAGTGGCAGGAGGGGGGAAGGAGCCGTTGCCGTGTGCCCTGTCTGCTGTAGCCAATTTACATGTTGGGTTTTGCCTCTTCCGTTACCGATGTTGTTCAATGTTGCTTAAATAACTGTACTATATTTTGTGAAAAGCTGAAGAAATTTTATGCAAAAAGAAGTATCAAGATTAGTTATTTATGAGGATAAAAAAATAGTGTGTGTTGTTTTCTTTACTTCTGCTTCTGTTAAGAGTATTTATTACCTTAAAAGCTGACCTGTCAGGGGGATGGGGAGGCATGTGCTGGAGGGCCGTGCAGGGCTCTTATCACTGGGGATCGTGGGGAACTGGTGAGGCAACTACACTTGCGTGGCACAGGAATAGCATGTTCCGTGTGCAGGAGCCCCACGCAGCGCTGCCCTTGGCACAGAGGGTGCCGCACATCCGTGCCCTCAGCGCCGGCGTGCCCGGGATGGGTGGTGCAGCCGGGCTCTGCCCTGAGCCGGGTTCCGTGCTGGCTGTGCCCGTGACCTCACTGACAGCGCCTTCCCTGACGGGCCAAGGTCACGCCTCGCTGCTAAAAGAGGGTTAACTATCAACTTTTATTGGCGTTCTGCAGTTTGCACAGTACGTGTCCCTTGCCCTGTGCTGAGATCAGGCCCTCCAGAGGTGCCCTTTGGTAGTCCTGAGGCCAAGCCGATGACAGCTCCTAGCCAAGCAGGATGCTGCACGCTGGCCCATTTGGGTGGCCGTGTTGCCATCTGCTGTGCGACCTCTCCTGTTGCGAGGAGCACTTGAGGAGGGACAGCAAGGGGTTAAGGCTGGCTCCGTGTTGACTAATGGTGCAGGACTCTGCTATCTAGTTAGGTGTGTAGGCACACACCAGGTCCCACTAGATAGGATCTCTTACCTGGAAGCAGCATTCCAGCACCCAGTGATAAACCTGACAGTCCCACAGCCTGACTCACCTGATTCTGCAGGGATCTGCCCCCCCATGCTCAAGTACAGGCAAAACACACCATTGAGGCTGATCCCATCGCTTGAAGAGCAGCAGTTTTGGGCTGTGGAGGGGATGTGAACCATTTCAGCATCAAGTTCTTCCCAAGGAGCTGTGGACACTCACTGCCTGCTCCCGGAAGTAACTCCAGCACCTTGCTGGCAGCCTTGTTGTCATCCTTGCCTACCAGGAAGCTGTTGTGTCCCCAGCTCCTCAGTAAACAGGAGTTTGGCAGCGCTGCCATGCACCGCCTACCTCAAGCCACTGTTTCCGAGCAAGGGAAGGGCCTTTCCTGCAGGCAGGTATGTGAATCACCTGCAGGACTCTGTCCCCGTGAGCACACACGTGATCCCACACAGCCGGTCTAATGCTTGTGCTGCTGTGTCTCTCCTGTGCTCTCCAGGTTCCACTTGGTCAACTTAAGCCACCCTCGAGGCAGTCACCGGCTTCCCTGGGGCTCAACGGTGCAAATGCATGGGGTGCATGGGTGGCATGGGGAATGACAGTGTCTGATGGCATGGGGACCATGTGGCTCTTCAAATAGGTTTTAATATCATAGAGCAAAAGCCAAAGTGGTTATTTCACCCAGAAAATGCCTTGTCTGTGAAGGCAGCCTGAGACTTTCCTAATCCTAAGACAAACAGGCCCATGCTCTGCCCTTTAAGTTCTCTTTTGCCAGTCCATTGGAGGGGTGGGTGTTAGTAAGGGCTCCACAGTCACTTCTGCAGCACCCTGTAATTCACTCTATGTTGGCAAACAGCTTATTTGGTGCAAGTATAATTTTCCCAGGTAACAATATGGATTGCCAGTTCTATGTCATTGTCCTGCACTGCTGTGCTGTGGGAAATCCCAGGACAGGATGGGGCTGCAGCCTGCCCAGTGCTGAGCTCTGAACAGAGCAGCTCACCCTGCCCTCAGCACACCTGCCAACCTCCTGTGCAAGCTCTTGCCTCAATGGCTCTTCTGTCCTTTTCTGCTTGCTCAGGGTATGCTTGACACCTCTACTCTTATCCAGGAGCAATGGTCTTGACATTTATTCCATCCCTCAAGTGCCTGTCCTCTTAACTGCCAAACCCAAACTGAAGTAGTTCTCATAAAATTCCCTTGGAAACAAAATACACAGTCCCTCTACACAAAGGGAAGGGGCTGCTGGAGCCCAATGGCATCAGGTAGCCCACGAACACCTCCATGGCCTCCTGCCCCTGCTGCCTGCTAACACCCGCTGCTCCTGCGAGTCTGGCTGGTGCTCACATTACTCTGGCTGGGCCATAACACAGCTATTGTCTCTGCAAACAGCATTTACTGCCAGATGGGGAGTGCTACCCTGGAACTGAAAGCAGGCAGAGGTCACCTCAACATAGATTAAATATTACTCAGCTGTTGGATTAAGAAAAAACAAGGTACATTGATCCCATACCCAGTTGCTCTTCCCTGGAGCAGAGGTAGGTAAGAGTCTCTGTAATTCCGGTATTCTGACCATGATTGTAATGTTTCTTTTGCCTCTTTGAGAAAAGTGTTGCCAGCACATAGAGTAGTGCAAATTGGAGGGTATTTCCCCTTCACAGTTCATTGTCCAGCAGAACTACCTAAATGCAATTCCTGCTGAAACACTATTACTGCCCAGCACTTCAAAAGGGAGCTGTATTGTTTAGCTAGGAAATACACTAGCTGTTTTTTCCAGAATCTAACTCTGGCAAATGGAATTGCTATTTTTTCCCTCTTAAGAAGCTGAGTTGTAGTTCAGGCCTGCCTAGTATCTGCTGAACAGATCAAAATACCATTGATAATGTGCTCTGGGCTACAGTAAAACTAAAGCCAAGTAATATTCAAAGCAAAATTAGGTTCACAGCAGCAGTCTCCTGCAGGATGTATTGCAGAAGCAGCCATCAGCTTGAGTTGTCATTCACCTGTCATCCAGAGCAGCAGGAAGAGTCTCGATCTCTGGCAAAAAAGGGAAATGAGTGCCCCCCGTCTCTGCGGAGCAGCTCACAGTGAGTGGCTGCTTTTGGCGCAGCCCCACAGCAGAGTGCACCAGACCAATCCCACACAGCTGAAGGCACCTGGCAGTGCTGAGGGAAGCAAAGCTCCTTAGCAATTAGGTCACAAGTCAATCCAGGAGCTCGTCACTTGTAGCTTCCAATTTAGTGCTCCTCAAGGGAGGACTTAAAAACCATCAAATTGCCTCCAGAGAGACTGGCCCTACATTAAGACCATTAAAGTGCAAAGAAACTGTCAGTGAGTGGTTTATTTGAGCAGCCCAAACGAAGTTCTAAATCCAAAGACCATGTGGGAAGATCTGGGCAGCCCTGCAGGGCTGCAACCCTCCCAGGACTCTGCTGCCTGCTCCCAGACATTGCCAGCTCACACGGGCCAAATGAAGGTGGGAGGCTGGTGTGGGGAATGGAGAGGCCTTAACACACACCACTGGGGTTTCTCTTTTTTTTTTTTTTTTGAGGGGCAGTGGAATCCAACAGCTGTACAGAACACACCCTTCACCTTTAACTTTAATTAAAATAGAGTTTATTAGCTTTTCTTTTAATACAAACATGAGAAAGGAAAACCACCTGAAGATGTAGTGTTATTTTCAACATTGAATTGTGATCAATACCTGAAGCGCCAAGTTCTGTGGGTTTGGGAGCCAGGGGCTGGCACATTTGCACACTGCAAAAGGCTGTATGCAGCATTTGAACAGCTGAGTGCAGCCACACTGATGATGGCACTCACACAGCCCCACTCCCAAAGGCAGATGGACTTGTTGTTCAGTGTAAGTTTCTGGGCCTTGGCTGTAAGAGGAAGAGCACAAAACCCCTGTCATTCGGAGGGAGATCTGCTCCTAGGACACTGCCTAGAATCTATTTGGATCCAAGAAGGGAAGATACTACAAAGACTTGTAACAGGAAGAGTCTAATAATACTTATCCTGTTTAGAGTTCAGTTTCAGAGCTTGAAAGTAAGCTCTGTTCCAAAGTCTCAGAAAGAGCAAACCCCAAGCCTCTAGAGCAGTTGCACAAGATAAAATTCACTTTGGGGAAAAAAAAAAAAAAAGGTTTATAGAAAGCTTTTTGATAATTCTCAGTTGAACACAATATTTTTCCATCTACCTTGATAGGTAGTCCAGGATTCTCAAACCCATTATTGTCTCATTATGAATGTAACTTCCTCCCAGGAAACTGAAACCCAAGGAGAGCCAGATGGATGCACAATATCAGCTTTAGGAGCTCACTGTATATAGCACAAGAGATCTGCAGTAGAACTCAGAGAAGCAGTGCTGCACACACGCCATTCACCACTGGATTGCTACACTGTTTGGGATGGTGATGATGTTTCCAGGCCAACTTTTTCATTCAATGCCTCAGAAAAATACACAGATTACATCTCTTCCAGAGCAATATAAGTATTAGAAAATGAGAGAAGCACCATAATTCACAAGAAATGCAGCATGGACCCTATACATTTTAACAATACATAAAACCGTATCTCTGCCCCCAGTCAAAACATTCAAAGTCTTTTGACAATCTTTACTGGAGTGAAGTTGTGGGTGCAGAGATGGAATTCCTTCCTGCTGGGCAGCTTCTTGGTATGAACACATCACCAATAATAGCAGCTTTTAGTAGCCAAACCAGGGAAAAGCCATCAACACGTGTCTATGCTACTGTTTTCAGCTCCAGAGTGGCTTTATACTTAAGAGTCCCATGTGTTGTTTTTGTTAACACTGCATTGACCTGAAATACAAATGCAGTGAGACTCTGGATGACAGGGGAGAGGAGGGAAGAACATTGTAACTATAGTCATGTGGTTAGTGTTTAAATTCTAAAATTTAAAACTACTTATTATTAAAAACCTCAAGAGTTCACAGCTATAGGCCTACATAGTAAGCAAACATCTGTGGCGGAGAGAAGGAGATAAGTTTGTTTTTGCACCTCTGGATACATCAGAAGGACGAGAAAGTTGATTTGACAAAGGTCTTGTCTTTTGCACCAAGTGTGTTCCTCAGGCTCTGGGCTCCCTTGGCCGATTGAGTCTCCTCGCTTCCCCTTGCTGGAAGACACCATCACCGCTGGCTTGTGTGCGTGGAGTGGTGGATTCCTCCGGTTCCTGTGGATGCTGGTTCCTGGTGCTGCACCTTGCTCTCTCCTCAGGAGAGTATGGCATTAGAACGGCGGATACCAACTAAGTTATCAGCACTGAAAGATCGTCTCATAGCAGCTTTTGACAAGTCTTTGTATTTGTCTTCACACAGCCGGGAGATTGCCTGGACACCACACACAGACACAAAACCAGAAGTCCGCTATTAGGCAAGTTCGAATGTTGCAAGGGAGCTTTTACAAGTGAAATACCAACAGCACAGGTGCTCTGCAGCAGTGACACTGCTGGCTTTTCACCCAGAATGGCAGTAAATAAGGACTGCTCTGGAGGGAAAATAGCAACGGGGTCTGTCCCCAGGTTAACATAAACCCCAGCCACCAAAAAGGTAGACCTAAAGAAGGGGAGCGGACCTAAAGAAGGTGAGCAGTTTCCATATCCAAGTATCTTCCTTATTTTACTAATCTCACTGTTTAATGAAAAACTTGGATCCATTTCAGGCTTTTTAAGTTTGCGGAAGTTATGTTGCAAATCACCCCTAATAGCTGGGTCTGGTGCACACAGCAGCACAAAAAATTTATTTTAACAGTGCAGAAATGCACACAGGCATTCTCTGAGAGAAAAGGTTCAAACTGAAAAGGTTTCTGCGCTCCCTTGGGCATCTTACCCTTGGCACTCAGGGCAAGCAAGCCAAGGAAATTAAGTTCTACAAGGGTGTCTGTTTTGCCTTTACCTTCTCTATACCCTCACTCCTAACATATTCTTACCAGGATCACCCCCACAATCTGAGAAGTGAGGGCAGCAATGGTACTTTATTACAGCAATTAAATATTAGCACGTGTAGACAATCTGGTGTTGAACTGCTTTTTCATCCATTTATTGGCTTGCCTCTGCTCTGCTTATCTAGCTATTCTAGTAACAAGCCTAATTATATAAATCCTAATAACACAATTGTCAAAAAAATACTGTGTGTCCTCTCCTGCAAGGCCTATTTCTGATTGGAGCCTTCAGGCACTATCAATGCAAATTAATAAGGATACCTGTAATAAAAAAGTTGAACTGAATTTCAGCCCTGAACATTTACTTCCATTAATAATTTACCACCTATCACCAGATGAACTTTCAGAGTACTGTGATCAGCTACAAGCCTACACCTTCCCTTTAAGGCAGCACCCATTCAGCACAGCCCAATGTTCTGCAAGTTCAAAAGGTGAAAAGCACTCTGAGCATGAATAAAGTTCTAAGTGTATTTTAAAATAATTATTTACATTTATTTCTGCCGACCTTCTGGAGGCATGCATTTGGCTCAAGAGTGGCATTCTTTGAGACACTGGCGGCATGAGCTCCTGGTGCAAGACCAGACAGACTCTCCATCCTGCTTTAATGCTAGCACATCAATCACACTGCAACCTATGTTGACATATTTAGCCCCAGTTGCCCATATGGTGTAAATCAGTTTTCAGTTTCTGGAATTCACTAATTCATTGCTTCATACAGGCTCCTGTCAGCTGCTTATGTGCTTCTAACCGAAAGGTAGAATTAAAAATTTTAGCAGATGGTTTAAATGTTTATCACATTTTAGAATTAAACCCCAAAATGTCCAATATACATGCATTAGTAAGTGCATGATAGCAAATTACATACTGTACTGAAAATTATTCTGGTTTTAAATACCAAGTCCCAAAATACTAAGAAAGAAGAAACAAAACAGGCTCACAATCTGTAAATCATCCACTTATGCCCTGGCACTGAGCAGTTCAGTAAACAATTTCCTGTGGACTATGAACTGCCCTACAACCACATTTACAATTAGTGACAGTGTTAGCTTAAAGTGCAAGTAACAAGGGTGAGACAAAGCAGAAGAGCTGCATTGCTTAACTTTAAATAGAGGAATTCTTAGGCATATCATACTTCTCATTCCAAAGGACCAGGAGGGATCCCACTTACTCCTGAAGTTCAGGCACTTATGGGACAAAATAAAATCCCCAGCCCTTGGCAGAATTATTGGGGGTGGACAACAGAACAATATAAGCCAAGAATCCACAGCACAGCCCTCTCTGAAAGGGACTACGGTATCAGTGTACACAGGGCCTGTGGTAATGCTTTTGTTGAAAGGTCAGCAAAACAACATGCAGAGTCATCAATTAAACCTGGACAGATGAAAGGTTGCATTGATCCAACAAGAAATTTCCCTGGGAACCCAGGTAATTTGTATATTTTCAAAATGTCTTACATATCTCCAGCAACTAGGAAGACTGACTCTGCAAAAGTTAAAGCTTTTTAAAATGAGCCTTCACACCAAGAAGGCTGTGGGGCCTCCCCACAAGGGCAGCCTTTCCCATCGAGCAGAAAGGGACAGTAATCTGCATTTACACTCTTCTGGGCATTCTGAAGGATTCCCAAGAAGGGGCTATTCCAGAAGTTTATCTTAAAGCAACATTTCTCTGGAAAGGTGGGAATCCACAACTTATTCCTGCAGCTGTCCCCAGACAAATTGTTTATTAAACCATGAGAGCAGTAAGAGTGCTCCCTCTAAATCTAAAAGCAGCTGTGCAGTGGGATGCAGTGGGAAACCTTCAGCTGGTAGTATTTAGAAGGGTCTGAGTGTGACTGTCTCTAGGTGCTTGGAATACAGACTGTGACCAGGGAAGGACAGACAATCCATTACATATGACAGTAATCCTTTCAATCTTAAGTAGCCTAGCTGAACTAGGGTTCCCAAAATAACATCCATTTTATTTTGTAATCTGCTAGACTTTTGTAATCTCTTCCAAAACCCTTCCTTTCCTCAGAATACTAGCTTAGCCTAGGCATGGTTTTAGAAGTGCTAACTGTATTTATAAAGAGGTTAAATTACCCTGTAATACACTAATCTAAAAGCTTTTTAGTTTTTCTAACCACCACTTAACATGATTAGCAACAGATGCTCTTACTACTCATACAAGACAGAGGAGTCCCCTGCTCAGCCACTCTCAGACCATTTACCTCCAGCTTCTGTGCTCTCTCTTTACTGAGAGGCTCCAGCAGAAAGCTCAGGTTATTGTCATCTGCTAGGGAGCGAAGATCAAAGTAGTATTTGGCGTAAACACTGGCAGGAACATTGATATTAAACTGCAGTAGCTCCAAGAAGTGTCTCTCCATCTCGTTCCTAGGAGGCGTAAGGGACAGAAGACAAAGGAAAAAAAAGATTTGTTTTAGCTGGCTGAAAACACTGAAGAGACCTCAAGCTTGTTTTAAAACCAGCAACTTTGAAACAGGTCACCGAGAGCTCTGCATTATTAGTTTCGAGAGACAGGTCATTCCCTGGTGCTCAAAACAAGGTGCAGCTTTTGAGTCCTGGCACCTCCGGCTCGGCGAGGAAGGCAGTGCCCTGTCGTGCACTCACTCGGCTGAGCGGGGAGGTTCATTCTTCGGAGTTCCATTAGTGCAGCTGTACAATTCATGCGCCATTCTCACTCTCGTACGGCCCCACACTATAGTGATCAGATGAAAGGAATGATGTATGCTGTTTATTAGCTCTGAAGAACTTGCAGACATTTTCACCAGGCTGATAACAGGAAGGGGGTTTATTGAAGTAGAGGCGGACTAACAAAAGGAGTAGGCAGATCACCACGGCAACAAATGGATCTATGAAGAGCTGCTGCTATTATCTCACAGAAAAAAGCCTCTTGAAGCAACATGGATTCATCTCCAATAAATAAATAAATAAGCAGCATTAGGTGGGAGAAGGAATTTTCTCCTCAATAGCATTAGGGAGGATAACAAAGTACTGTGTCAAAGGGCACTGTCCAGTTTTTTACTCTCTTGTCTGTTTTCACTGGGCAAAATACTTGGAGGAAAGCGTGGAGAGTGCCATGACATGAAAAAAACTGCTTCAGCTACTGTACTGTGGTCAGCTAAAGCAGAGATATTCTACAGAAGAAAAACAATGTTTTACAGATTAACCTAAAAAGAAACTGGTGATCCCAAACCGAGCAATTCAGTTCAACAACAACTCAACACCAGTCCCTACAGGTAGCAGATCTGTTCCAACACAGTTTAGCAGCTGTACAGGCCAACTGTGAATACACCAGAAGATGAGTTGCACCAAGTCAGTGCCAAGGCTGTTACTGCTTTTTTGGGAGCTTTTAAACTGGATGCTTTACCTATCAGTGCAGGAGCAAACAAATCAAGGAATCATCCGTGTTGTCCTGTATTGGATGGTGGGTCTCAATATGAATAGCAGCTTTGTGCTTCTTTCTAGCATAGCAGGCCTGAGTATCATTGAACCTAGTGCCAAAATTAATTTCCTGTTCATATGGTCATAAGCCTATAGAAATGTAAATCAGATAATGTTTTGATGATCAGCTGATCAGAGCTTGATTTACCCTGTGAGTAAATGCTCTTCACTGCCCCTTTTGTACTCACTAGGCTAATACATTTTAATTCTGTAAAAATACAATTCTTCATTGGATTAACAAGTCTATTAAGAGTGGTTTAAAACCTGGGAAAGGATAATGCCCATGTTTTTTCTGTGCCTTATTTACAAATATATGTAGCCTAAAGAATGAACAGCATTTGTCCCCTTACAAACAATCATGGCAAGATTAGCAGCTGTACCGTTAATTTTTCAGCAATTATGGATTCGCTCTCATCAAAGCAAGCAAGTTCTGACAAAGGATGACTTCCAAATGTCAACTGAATTTCCTTTGATTTTTTTTCTCATTAGAAATAAGTAAAACAAAACAAAAAAACTATCTCCCAAAACCCAAAAGAAAAATGTATTTCATTTAAAAAACTTACCTTTACCTTGGTCAAATAGAAAAGGGCTTGTGATAGAAAAAGTAAGACAAACACTTCAGCTGTGTTGAGTAGGATGAGGCAAAGGCAAATGACCACATGTGGCAATTGGCAGCCCTGGATCTTGTACCATACCTGGTAGAGTCCTGCCAAGCAATCTTTAGCTGGGGAGCTGCTGGGATTTTGGGTGGATTTTTTGGCAGCATCACCAGCCATCTCCAACATTGGAATACAACTGTGACTGAAATCCTTTGCCATTTTTTTTCTCTCACTGACTCTTGTATTTGGAATAGCTGATACTAACTATCAAGTGACTGGTTTAAAAAATACTGCAACTACTAAAACTGACAATTAACTATAGTACTAACCATGAACTGAAAGTAGACCTGTAAACTTAAAACAATTTTGCTGAGTATTTTAAGCAGTTTTCCAAGGTCCCTATTATGGTGATGTTATCCAGCCAAGGAGTGGTGAAGTCTGCCCAGCTGCAGAGCCTGGGATGAACACCCTGTGCCACTGCCAGGAAGGGGGTAGTACAGTATCTGCCCATACCTAAATTCAAAGGTCTAAGTCATCTCAAATGAGATGGGATTACAAAAATCCCATCTTCAAATTGGAGGAAAAAAATATGCCTAAATTCCATCTATTTTCCTTACCACCATCACTGCTTTGAAAATGCAAGTACTGACACTTTCAGGAGACCCAGCATTGGCAATAGAGAATAAATATCCTGCTTGTTACAGATATTTTCAGGGCTATCAATTTGATTTGTCCCAAATAGGGCTAGAAGAGGAGACATCAAAAAGAGCAAGATGTAGACTCCAGCACTCCTGGCTCTGCTGACCCCACTTCAGCCATCTCAGAGTTATTTGCAGCAACGCTTCAAGTACGTTCCTCAGACAGACGAGCACTCGGGGCCAGTGAAGATGTACATTGTATAAAAACACTAATTATGCCTTCCTGAAAGCAGGGCTGGCACAGTCCTGCATTTTGAGACAAAGAACTCCCAGCCAAGGGGTATGTATAAAACAAGTAACAGTGGTTGCTGTTGCTGTTTGAGATGTGAAATAATTTGAATAATAAAAATTGTTTTGGTGCAGAAAACTCCCTCAGTTTTAGAAATACAGCCCCCCACCTAAAAGGAAGAAAACTAGATATTCCTCCTCCTAAAGAGTCCCGAATGAACAACTACTTGCTGTATTTTAAACATTAGTTTGGGCTGAATCCAGGGAAGAGAGCTTGGGGCAAGAACAGTGCCCCATGACACAGGCAGCCGCCCCGTGCTGTGTGCAGAGCTGTGCCAGCTCAGCCTGCTCCTGTGCTAGCACTGGCTGTCACTGCACAGGCCTGGACACACGCTCCGGGCACAGCGCGGTGGTTAAACTCAAACACACACAAAGCATGTCATGACAGCAAGGCCAGAAAGCCTGGTGCTTTAAGCTGGACTTATATCATTTCCACCGCTGTGATAATAAGGGAAATAGGAGAACAAGCTGGCAAATAGAATTGAAACAATAATGTTGACATTTCAAAGTTCTGAGATAGGACTTCGTGAGAAGGAATTTAACAGAAACCTAATGAGCCAACTACAGTCCACATAAACACACTTCCAGCCCATAGTATGAGCTTGGAGCCACGAGGGTGAACATCTTCCCATACTGCGGAATCTGGCTTAAAGATGAGTGCCGCATGAAACGACAGCAGACTGAAAATTTCTGAAAAACTGAAATCGACATCCAAGACAAAAATACATCCAAGGAACAGCCGTACAAAAACAAGCAGTAATAAGACTGAGGACTTTGTTTTCAGCCCTGTAGGCACGTCTAAGAACCCACCCAGAGAGGATAAGCTGTAGTAGCAGGAGCTGCGTGTAACACAGGCAACCACAGCTACCTACACAAACAACACCTGCCTGCCAGCAGCAGCACTAGGAATTGAGACCTTGAGATGTTTAGGCCTTAGCTGGATACACAAGCAGACATGAAAGTCACAAGTTATGGTTTACCTTGCAATTCTTCAAATTCTAAAACAGAAATGGCAGGGGACAAATTTAGTTCACTTTTTTTTTCCTTCTAAAAAAACCCTTCTGATAAGACTATAAATTGGGCAGTTTAGTTCCATGGCTCATCACTGAGAAAAAGAAGGTAAAGAAAACTAACTTCGAAGTCACTCACCGAAGTCATTAAAATTATTAATACAGATTTGTCTCAAAGTAGGGTAATTATCCAAAGTTTCTTGATGTAAAAAAGGAAATGAGGCCAGACACCAAATATACACTGTATACACATATCACAGCAACAGAGAAATAGTTTTTCAGCATGTTCACAAAGATTGTTATTTAAAAAAAACACAAACAAACAAAAATCACAACCACCACCCCCCTGCCTAAAACCCCACCACTGTAGATTACCCAAACCTTGCAACTTACATGTCCTCAACGGTAATGTCCTTCAGTATTTGGCAATAATCAACATTCCACACAGCTTGATCATCCCAGACTTTAGAAGCCAGCAGAATAGCTCCTAGGACTATCCTCTTCCAGTTACTAGGGCATATGTCAATCTCTGCATAGGTTAAAAGCCTTTCCAAATAAACCTATAGAAAGAAGGAGGAAAAAAACCAAACAACAAAACCCCACAACTGTATGTGTGTAATTAAGGCCTGGAGCAGAGCTGAGCAGCAAACATGCCAGTCCAATATGACTATTTATTACTGTTAAGTGTGTCAAAATAAGTATCAGTGATTACTACTTACATTTAAGAATCCAAATTTTCAGGAGTTACGGGTTCCATTTTTTATTATCCCACAAGAGCTGGACCACCAGGTACACAATAGCTGGTGAGGTGTGAGTTCTGAGCAATGAGCACTGCTCCTTCAGGGAGACACTGCTACGGCTCTGTCACCGAGTCACACATCACTGGCAGCTTCTCATTAGGGCTACCTGGGATGGCAAATCACTCAGCATCACGTTAGCCTTTCATCATGGTTAAGGTTCAGCACTTTTAGCTTAACAGGAAGTGCTAAAACCTGCACTTTGATTTCTAGTGATGGGACAAAGATGTGTTTATTGCTGTCTTTCCACAATGAAAGGCCTTTAGTGCTATTTCTATTCTACCCTGCATAGAACAGACTTCAATCCCTTCACCACCAACTGCTTAGGCAGTGAGACATACTCAAGTCCAAAGATGTGCCTTGGTCTTTTACTCCTTCCTCCCATGAAATCTCAAAACAACTCCAGGATGTTGAATCTCTCCTGTCCTTGAAAGTTCTCTACTATTCACACTCCTGTAATGACCCATGTACTAAGTAATTTGCACTTTCAAATCTGAATATAAATTGTTTTTAATTTTCTATTCCCTCATCTAAATCCATGTTCCTAATGTAGCTTCGGATAAATTAGCGGGTGAGGGAAGCTCCCCCTATTAAGGTCTAAGGGAAGGATTAATCTTTGTCACTGAGGTCTCCCCATGCTTTCTTCCCATCCTTGGCCTGTAGCCTTCAGATAGCCTAAAGGTGTTCCTATAATAACAGGGCCATCTAGTGGTAAAATCCACTTTAAAAACCAACTCCATTTTTTGAAAAACTTCAGATAGTTTGCCCATAGTTACCTGTCAGCTTGCTCTGTCAAAATTGCTTGTCCATCTTTGAAAAAGCAAAAACCTCCAACTACTTTCAGAGTTTCAATAGCTCTTAAATATCCAGCCTTTTTAATTACTCATTTCCTAATTAGAGTCCTTCAACCTAAGTTTGCTCTATTGCTGTACTGTCTTTTGGTGACAGTTCTGTTCTCCTTTCACACTGTTTTTCAGAAAGAAGCCGCAGTGAAGACTGAAGTTTAGTGTGCAACAAAATGCAGTTTGAGAGACTGTCTAAAGTAGCATTACACATGTTGTGGTTTTTAAATTTCCTTTAATATACATATATGCATATATATATATATATATAAATATCAGTATCATTGACAAACTTTTAAATCCGTCATGCTTTCTGAAATTAAACAACGAACTGTAATGAGATTATTATCTTAATGTTGTTCTTAAATTCTAAGTACCTCCATGTCACCTGGGGAAAAAAGTTATAGCCTCTTTGGCTTAATTATTAAAAAAAAAGTTTGGTAGAAAGGTGGCAATAATAGAAGGACATAATAATGAGAAACCTCCTCTCCTAGAGTTCCTATAGGATTGACTCTTGATCCTTTAAGGCAATATTACTTGTTCTGGTTAATATGAGCTCAAAACTCACACTTTCCCCTCCACACAATTGAAATAAAAGATGTCTTTGTGTACGATCTCATCACACCCCACTGTTTACAGTATCCCACTGTTCTGCTCTTCTGCAGCTTCTTCGGTGAGTTATGTATTATGAAACAAACAGGGTTTTATTGGACAAGTAATTAAGCATTACATATTTATATACAGAAAAGGGAATTGCCCTTTTATTTAATCACTTCTGTGACTACTTAGAAATCTCTAATGAACTCGCTTGTACTGTGCCTTCATTAATAGGGTTTCATGAGATACTCTTAACTACTGAAATGTCAGTTCAGCCCAGTTCTCTTAACGCGGAGAGGGGAAAGCCCTCCAAAAGCTCAGGTTTTGGCACTGTGCTGCCTCTTACCAGTGTCACTATTGCACATTCCGCCGTCAGCTGTGCCGCGCTGAAGAGCGTCCGAACAAACCGGTAGATGTGCTTGTGGTCGGGGTCATGCTTGTAGTAGTCATCTGGGACTTCTTCCCGCTGAAAGAAAATCCTTGGAATTACTGAAAACCTGTCTTTATTAACACTGACTCTAAAGAACAGGTTGGTTCTTCTCACCAAGGTGTATACACCCATGTCCTGTCATAGAGGCAGAACAGAATTATACACCGAAAGAAGCAGCCTTGCAATATTGCAAACATTCCAAACAAAACGCAAGAGCTTTAGCTGGCATCTCTCTTCTGAACACTTGTGTGATCTGTAGGGCCAACAGGAAAGAGCAGAACTACCACCATCATTGCAGGTGCTAGCTATTGTCCATGGAACATTTTACAGACTGAAAGAGATGTAAAAAAAAAAGCTTCTCCCTGCAAGAAAATCACAGATATACATACACCAGGGAAACAATGGCTCTTCAAAAGGAAAAATGAACAGACTTCACAAGATTCCTCTTCCGGCGGAGGAAGTGCTGAAGAACACATGGCAGTAATTCTGTCACAGGTGGAACTAGAAGGTAATTTACACCGGTAATTTACACTGTCTTCACAGGACTCATTCTTGAGACTCCAGAAAGACAACAAAGCTAATGAACAACTAGATTTAACTCTGACACAATGTTAAACTGTTTCTAAATACAGGGGAGAAGAAAAGCTCAGAAATGAACAGTCTGTAAACGCAATCTATAATAAGTGTTTGAGATACGTTCTGATATTCAGCACTTTTTCTGGAGGGATGAAACTTCAAGAGCTCCAACTCTGCACACTGTTTCAGCAAGACTGATACTGAATAGATTTCTGTCTACAGTGCAAGTTAGACCTACAGTATGGTCAGGACAGCAGCTGAGAACAGCACACCTGCTTGACACTAAGCTAGTAGTTGTAAGGTAAGCAAAGCAGCAAGTGTTTTCCTGTGGTCTAGTAGTTTAAAATAGCCGGGAGCATTGTCAAGTGAAATGCAGAGGTAAGTTACCTTTGTACTGCCCACACAGCCTTCTAACACACCACTAACCAACAGAGGTTATCTCTGCAAGGGGGACATGCAACATTAGGAACAGCATGAGCAGAACACTCATCGTTCCTGTGCTACACATGGTACAAAAGCACATCTGGAAGTACATTTTTGCTGTCTGGATGTCCTGAGGTAACCCAAAATGGTATTGTATTCCTCATCTATCTGTGCCCAAAAACTGTCACTGTCTCTTCAGGACCCTTCTGCGGGAAGCTGGGGATGGGTGGCTGCTATCCCAGGTGCTTTTAAACTCGGCTCTGGCAGGCAGCTGGGCCCTGCTACTCTTGGTGGTCTTGGCTTTGCTGGCTGCTGGGTCTTGCCTTAAGCACAGGCTTTGCCCTTTTTGGGTTCTCTTTCTGGTATTTTTTTTCCTAGTCTCAGAGAGACTGCAGTTAGTGGCTTTCTGATCTGGGGAAGGGTATTTCTGGTATTTTGGGTCCCTCCTTTTTCCCATGGGGCATGAGATTCAGCAGTTTGGTATCTAGCATTATTTATTGTTAGTTCTTGCCTGTTGCTGTTTTGTTTGTTAGTAAACTGTTATTTTTTCACTTACATCTACTTGTATTCATTCCTTATTGGTGGGAAGGGATTGGTTGAACCTATACAGGGAGGCAACTTATTCCAGACTGTTCTCCTTTTAAATTGTCTTAAACCAAGACACTGGAACTGAGGAAGGAAGCACCAAGACTGGTATTTGTGACTAAATCCATGATACCAGTAGCTGGGTCACATTAGGGTCAACAGAGCCTGGTTTGGACTCCTTGTGACTGCATCTTTAGAAGACAAGGTGTTCAGAGATTTCTTCCTGCTAATTAACCTTTCTGAAGGAACAGTAGGTCCCCAGGCAAAACACCATTGCCATAGAAACTAACAAGCTGTGTGTGCCTTTTCCTCAGAAGTGTGACAATAAGCCATAACTATTTCTCTCTGTAAGCTGCAGTAAGATAGAACACAACTTTAAGTGTTCCCCAGAGGACACAATGATTTTCTTCTCATTAAATAGGAGGTAGGCTATATGAAAGGATCAAAGGATGTCAGGTTGTTAAATAAAGAAATTGTCTGATGGAGTTCATCTTACATAAATAATTTTGAATGAAAAACAACAGATTCAGACATTTAAAACAGTTTTGGTGCATACTTTTTGCTCTGAAGTGCTATAGTCCATACAAGAAATCTTGCATATAGCTCTTGTCCTGAAGCTCTTTTATGTTTAATAAAGAGTTGTATTTATTTATATTGTACTGTACTGTACAATTTCTAGCACAATGGGTTATATTTAGGGACGAAACTCTAACAAACTTAAAATATTAAATTGTTTATTAAAATCTGTTTTTTAACAAGTGAAATCTGTGAAATAGGTTGAACTGCATTCACTTGGGTAAGTCTCAGAGCAAATTCAATTTTTAAAGCCACTGGATCTTTGCTAAATTAATTTCACATGAAAAACAAAGGAAGTGGTTCTGTAGGACAGGCATTAGGATAGAAGTGCTCAAACTGGTTGTGAAAAGCACAAGCTCCACTCTTGAGCTTCCCTGTACTATGAGGTTTTGCATCTTAAGGAGTGTGTAAAAAGGTGTACCAGGACCAGTCACATTAAAATCACACCCTGAATGCAGCTTGCTGTTACTGCAAGCAGTCTTAAGCATATTTGCTTTAAAATGTTGCCTTCTGTATCTTTTTAAGGCCAAACTCACTGCTGCCTACTTTCTGTGATGCTTCATATGTGATAGTCTCCTGTTTGCAGTCATTTAAAAGGTTAGGCACATACCTGCTAACCATATCTTCCTAAAGAAATAGAAAACACTTCTAATAAAGCAGTATTAAACAGGGGAAGAGACGGACAAGAAACTTCAGACATGGAATACAAAAGAATTGGGCACATGTTTGTTTCTATTTATAGTCAAAGCATAAAAATCACACCTAGTTTGTAACATTTAGAAAGACTGGGCTCTGTTCATGATCTAGCTGATCTCAAAAGTCACTGTTTGCACTTTGTATTATATATAAAGACACAATTTAAGATCAATTTGATTGTGGCCTGGTGTTAATACATTTTTATGACTTATACCATACAAATCAAGATGTTACTGATACACACTCAGAGGACAAAAAATTACACTTACTGTGAGAGGATGAGATTTTTCATCAAAAATATCCAGTGATCTGTCAGAATCTCTACAAAACAAAAATCTCTGGTTTAGCAATAAGAGTTAATTGGTAATGCTATGCTCTACTAAAAATCACTGTTCATTAAAGAGGATCAAGGGACATTTCATAGTTCAGCTTTTCCCAGAATACGGTAGGGGGCTACCTTGTATTTTTGCAAAGCATTTAATGATGAGTCCTTACAATTAAATATTTAAGGTGCTAAACAATTAATAGCTTTCCATGTTCTTGTATTATGCTTACCACAGTTGCCCCTCCAAATGTGAAACCATGTGAAACTCATTAATAGCATTTACTTCAAAAAGTCAGCTGTAATTCAGAAGCATATGTTGGAACTAGCTGTAATGGCAAGAGTGATTTGTACATGGACAGAGTGTTCCTTCACCCATCAAAACAACTCCGTACCTCCGTATTCAGGAAAAGCTACACAAAGTCCAGAGGCTGATTTGTTGTGAGTTAAGTGTGTTTTCCTCACTCCCTGTTTTGGAGTTCTATGTGCCATTGGATGAGTGCATTACTGACCCTTCCACAGCTGCTCAAGAGGGGGTACAAAGAGGAAAGAGATACAGCATAAAGGGCCAGAGTTTTCACCTCCTTTAAGTTTCACCAGCTGTCACTGAAGTGACCAAGACCATATTTGACTCTATGATCTTAAGAGGTTTTTTCCAGTCTTAGTGATTCTATGATTTTGTATCTCCGGCTCAAAAAGAAAGTAATTATATTTCAGCAAAGAAAGAATTCACTCACCTGTTCTTTATATGGTAGAATATTGCTAATGTTACACTAAAAAAGAGAAAGAAAAAAAAAGATTTAACAAAGCATATTCCATGCACACAATTCCACTGCAAAAGCTGTCATTCAGTGCAAATGTTACAAATCCATTTTGCAGTGACCTCCTCTCACATCCCCAAGCACTAAATGTTTTTAAACATCATTTCTGATGTTTAACTGTCTGGACAGAAATTGGCCAAATCAAACCTGCCAGCCAAACTACTTTTACATTCATTGTACAGATACTTGTGCAACAAAGTAAGTGTTAAGCGACATTTTCAACATATACCTTCATTTCCTGATTAGGTGATATTTAGTGAAAATGTGGACTACTCCCAAGTAAAATATAAGTTCTCCTTGGTGTTACATATACCATTGCAGAGATTCTGCAGATGTTTTAACCCTGTCTGGCTGTCTAAAAAAGAGAATAATAAAGATGGTATTATGCCAGCATAATTCAAGAAGTGGACAAGGAGATTTCAGTCTCTGCTAAGTGAGACAATAGGTTTCATATATTAACACTCGTCTACTGTGGCCAAATTTCAGATTCTTTACTTGTGGTGATAACAGGAACGCTGCCATCACAGGAACCTATCACGAAAAGTTCTGATCTGCTGTCAGCTGTACGGCACTTCAAGATGGCACAAGCATAATTTTTTAGGTTTTTGTTCTGTTTTTCTCTAGAAAAGGAGAAGTGGCATGCTGCATACCTTTGTCTGAAACCAAATTTTAAAGTAACAAATCAACTTAGACATTTCCAAACTCTAATACACTATTAAATCAGTAAAGCCTTCTGGGACTCAATCTACTCAGCCTTCCTTTCCCCTCAAGCACGATAAAACTCTCTTCTCACTTCTTAGCTGGTATCATCTAAGTGCAAATAACTGACTTTCTGGTACCCAGAAAAATAGCTCCAGCAGCCATTTACATTGGAGAACGTAATTATCACCTACCTAAATTAACAAATGCGTGAAGAAAAAGCAGAAAGGCCAGAACTAAACCCCAAGTCAGCAACATGCTGGTTTTCCACAACTAGAGGGCAGACTAATACCACCGGCAAGTACCAAACACAGTCCTGCAACTTTTCCTGCAACTCCACACAAAATCCATTTCAAGATTTCCCAAGTCAAGAATTCCTTGATTTGGCTTTCCATGTGAATTGAACTCCCCACCTCAACACATACTTTCCTACCCAAAATGCTGACACACTTCAGCACTGCCTCAAGTGCACAGTGAGAACGACTTTGAAATAGGACAGTGCAAGAGCTCTGTGACTGAAACAAGAGCTCCCTCCAGCAGTCAATTACCCAGACCTCTACACCCCTCCCATGACCCACCTGCAGAAGCAGTGCTGTGCTTCTCTCATTCAAGGGTGCAGTTGGCTTTGGAACAGACAAGACCCCCAGAAAATCCCAAATAACCCTTGCAATGCCACTCAAGCCCTTGTTGATGACAAGGGTCCTTACCACTTTATTGTGCTTCTAAGGTTAGGCTGACTGACAGTGCTGTCATCTATAAATATGGTTGAGCATGAGCTGTATTTTTTCGTAAGCTGCCCAGGAGAAACCTTGGGGAGGGAAAAAAAAAAAGAAGAAAATATCTGAAATACATTCAAGAAGAGGGATTCTGTAGGCTTTCGTTCAGCACACTGAATACTGGCTTTACACCTCAAGTGGTTATTGCACAGGAGGTCCCTGTGGATGGTTGCTGCTGCACTGTAAGCTACCCTGTAGCCATCGAGTTCCTTTGTGTAAGATACATTCATAAACCATCCCTTGTAATACACAACATGATTTTAGATCATTTACAGCAGAAATAGCTGAGCTAAAGCAGCAAGTCCTGATTTTCTCAGTTCTCTCCCATTCCATTCCTGTCAGTTTGTGTCTCAGTCTTCCCTCTCTGTGATGTACTCTATTAGATTTTCCTGTGACTCCATAATCACCACCTTTCTTTCACATCCTATACCTTTACAGTTTCTGGTTATCCAGTTTTACATCTGGGGTTTTGTCGTGTTACGGTTTCAAAAAAAAGAAATCTTTTTATGATGTGGCTCCCTTCACATATGTCCTGTTTAGCATCTGGAATCTGGAAAGAGAGTGCTGCTATTACCCTTACTTCTACTATTATTATTTAGAGCTAGCAATATGCTCCATCATCCATCCTAATCCTGTACATTTTGCACTGTAAGAAATCTTCCAATATAAGCCTACCCGGGCTTCCCTGAGCATTTTCAGAGAATGCCCTGCACTAGAGATAAGACATCATAATTAAGGGAAGAATTTTAATCAAACAATTCAAGATTCATTCGTTTTCACCAAAATTTTTTTAATTGCCTTGTCTAAAACTTGAAAGTCTCCCATATGAAAATGTTGGCACCCTTCACAACTCAACAGCTGCCTGGGAATATCTCCCATTCCAGCTGAAGTTTGCCAGCAAAAACACTCCAACCACACTTCACCCTGGTACTGGCAGACCAATGCTGGAATTGTAACAAAAAAAGAAAGAGAGAAAAAAGGGAAAAGAATCACCCCCACTCCTTGCATAATCACACTAAATAAGAGACTTAAAATACCATTATCTTTATCAGAAGACACTTTTGATAAACAGTATTTTTTAAGCCTTGTGTTACTAACTTCCTTTCTTATCTTTACTAGTCACTGATTTTTTTATCCACTTATTAATGACATTGCATCTTTTTTGTTTTGGCTGTTTTATTGGTAAGTGAAGTGTCCAAACTAAGTAATATTTGTGGAAGAAGCTCAAAGCATATTTTCAGATTTTAAAACTAATGGAGTATCGCTTGTTTATCATACTGATGATATTTGTTCATCATTCTCTTTTCATACTGGATACACTTCTTAAAATAATTCTTGTAGCAATACTCAATTGGCAAGTCATTCAACACTTGCCATCTCGGCTGAGAAATTCATGCAATTTTATTTCTGTTTAAAAAAAATACAGACAGGTTGGCTTATATTTTCTTCTTTACTGTTCTGAAATGCTTAAGGCTGATACAACAAAAAAATTCATTCTTATTCTTTTGACATCAGCCATTCTATGCTTTGTGATATTGTGCCTGTTTATTTCTTAGAAACGGGCAAAGATAATCCAGTTTCACCTTTCTAAGGAGGATTTGGAACATGTGTAAGGCTATATACCTAGAACTACTACAGTTGTTACCTTGAATTTGTCTTTGGCCCAATATCCTGATATTATTTACATAGAATCTGGTTTACTTACATGATTTATATGGTTACTCTTCCTCTTCTCTCGCACTAGAAAGAGGGAAAAAGAATGTGAACTGAAAGGTTTCCCAATTTACATTCGATAAAGTCGTTCTATTAACCTAGTTTTCCAAAGTATGTATTCTAAAGTGAGTATTAAAAGTTTCAAATTTTACTTTAAGTGTCTGAAAAGAAGTTTGAGGAAAAAACCACCAAGTTTTATCAAGCTAGTAAGCTACATTCTACTTCTGTCTACCCACATGTACATTTAGGAACAACTACTTCCCAACACACTAAGAGGAAAAATGTCTCAGCTTTGAAAAGATGCTGTGTATCATGAAAAACAGGATGATTTCAGATAGTTCAAACAGACAATGTCCAACATCCAAGAGCAAACAAAGCAAAACCAGCACACCCTGTGCCTGCCAAAGGCACACAAGGAGGACGTGAGGTGCCCAGCATTATTTACGTGTTCTCTCTCCTCCGATTAGACAGCCCAAGGTAAAAGGGTATTTCACTGTACAGAAGATGCTGGCACAAGCTGTGCACCTATTTATCATATAACTGCAACCATGTCATTTGATCATTTTAACCTGTGGAAGTCTTTCAGAAGGGACTGCAAGGTTAAACTTCCAGCTGTGACAGCAGCAATCCAACAGCGTGTTAGGGAGAGCTGAGAGCTGCACACATGCACAAAGTACACAAATGTGACCAGCACAGACAGGCACCTCTCCAAAGTCCTAACTTCACATCATTACCACTCGTTAGCAGGACACATTCTCTTACATATTTAGAAAAACTGACAACTGGAAAAGAGTATCCACATTTTTTTAGTCTTTCTGCATAAATCAAAACTCATAATCCTGATAACATCTCACTGAGAGAGGACTTACGGATATTAATTCTACTAATTCTGTGGAAGGTCAACTAAAGAAGAACAAGGGAAATTAGAAAATAAATTATTCTGCCTGACTTCTCCATAAAGTCAATTAATTTAATACAAACTTCAGAGAATAGTTTAATAGTTATTACCTCACCTAGCAGAGCCTTTTTCTACATGAACACAAGTCTACACAGTTCGATACATTTCATTTGAAGAAAACCAAATGACGTTTGACAGCAATACTACCCCAACAAGCCTCCTCACGTAGCTGGAACATTATCTGCAGCACGGCTGGAAGGCTGCACAGGGCCAGTGCTCATGAACTCTGCCAGTGTGTGAGCTGCACCTTCAGCACTGCTCATCTCAGAGGTGTCTGAAATGAGCAGCTCAGACCCTCTGCCTGTTTGAAGACAGAGGTCTTTACATTTCCTTGGTATCATCTCTTCTGGAGAACCAGGCTAGTGCTTGTTCCCACTGCTCAGAGATTATCTGAGCACTGCGAAGTTAACACAACTGACAATTCTACCACTTGCCACAAGACTGAACAGCAGGACAGCACCTGACAGACCTGTCAAAATAATTCTTTTCTGTGGCAAAACTGTGCCAAGCTAAAAGACACACTGCAGCTTTCCGTCAACACATCCAACCTCAAGTGCATCACCTTCTTAGCAAAACAGTGCTTCAAACAAAACCCAAACATAAAAGAGAAGCATTTTAAGAAGACTATCCTAAACTTTTTTTTAGTTACAACTTCAAAATGTCCTGTTGTCAGAATTTGCTTTTATTTGTGCAATATAGAAATGCCTCCACTTTTTAACAGCATTTTGGAATGCACAAGCTATAGCAATTGTCCCAAATTGAGTTATTACATAAATACATGATCTGCAAAGAAATTGAAAATCCCAATAAATCTATATAATTAAATGCAGGATTGGAGAATATTTATCCTCTAAAACACTTTAAAACAACATATTCAAAAGCAACTGTTATAGACTAATGGCTTAGGCTTATTATTTATTACAGAAAACTTAATTTTTTTTAAAACCTACAATTTTTATTTTAAAACAATTTTAAAACAGTCCTTGGTCATAAAAAAACCCACCATTGCTTGAAACTTGAATTACACTAATGAAGAGAGACTTGCTCCTTCAGACTACTAGGATCTGCACTCTGAAATCTGATATTTAAGCATTTTAAATATCAAGCTATTTTAAGTGTTAAGTAAAATGGTCTACAAACACATTTCTGTGTAAATTCATAAATTACTAATCCCTATGCTTTGAAAGAACTGAAGCACTGTGTTCTTGAGCTGTTACTTTTGGTTATTTTTCCAATTTTTTTCCTGGTTTTTGGTCAATTGGAAAAAACTTTAGCTTACCATCTGTTTGAGACTTGCTCAGGAAAATTGTGCTTGCTCTGGGATGATCAGATGGATTAGATTCCAAGGCTAAATCTGAAATAGAAAGGACAGAAAAAAGGAGATACCTTTAACAAAAGATGATAACTGCAACAATTGCCACCCAGCCTCAAAGTGCTCAAGCACAGTGATGGAAACAAGATCAAACCCACACAGAATGGGCTGCCTGTCTGAAACAAAACCGTACTTTTGCCAAGATGAATAAAAATTTTACATTTTTCCCTCTGAAAAAAAAATCTGGACAGGGAGATCTCAAAAAACAACATTCATCTTCGGAAGTCAATCTGTGCCCTGGCATGTTAGGGTAGCTGGGGTGGGGCATGTGCTCAGTAGTGGGCAGAAAGCTAGAACTTTATCAAGAGAATAATTTAAAAAAACCATACCAAAACAACAAAAAATTATCACTGCTGATCTTTCCCTCTGTGGTCTTTCCCTCTATGCTTTATGTACCAAATACAGCAGGAAACAATCTCTGTGGTATTACAAAAGAACCTAATAAGTAACATTTACAGTGCTGATAAATATCAAAACACGGAGCTTACACTATTCACTTCTTTTGGAATTGCAAGTAAAACCATGTAAAGCTAAAATAGAGCTATTGGAGAACAAAACGACTGCTTTAATCCTTTGCCACAACAGAGCAGTGATGGCATTAGAAGAGGATATATTACTCCCTTAGATTAAGATGGAAGTGATCACGAAAGTTTGTTGATGAAACTGACCATCATGATGAAATTCTGAGCTGCCTTAGCTCTGACAGAAGAAACAGCTGTTCTGAGGAAGTCATGCTACAGACACAGTGACTTATGTGAACACATGAACAGAATAATCTGGGACTGGGATGCTCTGAGTCCTGGAAAGAGCAATTTTGCATCCATTTGCAGTTGTCATTCTTATGCCGTGCCAGCCATACAAGCACCCACACTCGTGCATGAGCACTTGCACTTTCAAGTGTTCAAGGTGGGACACCAACACAGCTGCCACACCCCTAAAAAGCAAAGCCATCTAAAAATCACCATCAACTTTTAATTTAAAAAAACCAAAACACCATAATCTTCTATGCACCCAACCAACAGAACTCTGCCAAACCACAAACTGCCTGGGTGCTGAAGTTTTACCTGTGAATGTTTGTGCTACTGCACCTCCCCACAGCACAGCCACAGCCCCCGTGTGTCAGCAAGGGAACAAAACTGCAAAAGTACACGAGTCCCCAGGACTTCTCATTCCAGATTCCCACTGGTGCACAACACTGGTATCCAGACCTCCATGCTTTCCCAGTACTGGGCTTTACAACATTGCTGACCTTAGTCCAGCAGTGTTGCTCTGACACTGGTCCAGGATGTGGACCACCGTAATTTTGAATCTCTATTGTACAAGTAATGTAGCCAACATCTGTTTAGGAACACCAAGACTGTTAAAAAGGGAATTCCTTCCTCCTCTCAAAAAGACCAATGTCAGCCATGAAAGCAGACCATCTTGTGAAGATTTAAAAAGCTAATTTACAAAACCAGTATTTCTATTGTCACCTTACTGTGCTTATTCACAGCACGCAGTGAACAGATACCTGAATTTATTCATGCAGTTAAAATGTAAGAAGTCCTGGCTTAGATGCCCTAAAATGGAATTTGCCTCACAGCTCATTCCTCAAGTACTACTGATACACAGTTGATTCTCTGAAAAAATAAAAATCCAGCACTCAATAGCATGCCATACTGCCACATTTTAAGTACCATTTGTAACGTCTTAACGAAATAGTATAACTTGTTTAAAACCTGTCCACAAGTCTGACAAGTTTCTAACACTGATTTAACAAAATCACGTTTGAGAGACAGTATGCAGCTTCTAATGCTAGCACTGCATTAACAAACAAACAAACAAACCAAACACAAACAGTGATGCAGAAGTGGAAGTATTTTGCCAGCCTACCGAGTAACTGAAGTATCAACAGGCAGAACAAGACTGCAATATGCAGTCTTAAAATGCAGATTATTATCAGCAAGTTATGATGCAAACTGAGCAAAAAACTCAGAACTTATTTATTTACACTTCAGCAGCAACTTTTAGAATAACTGGGTAAGTCAGGTTGGAACAGACCTCAGAGGTCTCCAGTTCAACCTCTTGCTGACAACTGAATCAGCTTTTGGTAGCAGATGAGGCTGCTCAAGGCTTTACCAAGCTGAGCCTTGAAAACTTCCAATGAGGGTCTGCAGAGCCTAGATCACCCTTCCCATTAGAGGGACTAATGAGACTCACTGTGGAATGGTAGGGAAGAGCTTGTGGGACTGTACAAGATTTGGGCCATATTTAGGGAAAGGCAGCAAGGAAGGCTGGGGAGGAACAAGCAAAGGAAAAAACTGAAGGAAAAGGGCTACTTTTCAGTAGCTCCTAACACAGGACTCCATGTTTCTCCTTGCTGAATTTCACAGGGTTGATGTTGGCCCAGCCCCGTCCAGGTCCCTCTGAATAAGCAGCCTCCAGCACGTTGACTGTTGGCTGTCATCTGCAATTTGGGCATCCTCCATCGCCTCCTCCAGGTCACTGATAAATGTCAAACAGGACAGATGCTTTTTTCCCAGGGAAGAGACAGTACAGGATAACACCCATCCTCCTTCACCTCATTAAAAAAATACACAACTATCTTGACTTCCCTATGGTTTTGATTTACTTTGAAACTATCTGACTTGTTAATACTCACTTCTTATATTGTTCCTGCCTCTTCTTGTGCTCTGCCAGTCCCTATATCCATGCCTCTTACATGTTAGAAATCAGGTCTAGGACTTAGAGGCACAAGAATGAATTTAACCAACTTTCATCCCAGACAAGAAGTGTCTGCAATGTCTTCTTGTCATTCCAGGCAAGAAGATCCACAGCACTGCAGCATGCACTGAATGACACAAAATTGACAAGGCCACACGAGGCAACCCCCTGAACGAAGCAGACCCACACATTTAAGGAGAGGAACAGACCTGAAAAGACAACAGACTTCACTGGGTCCAGTTCCATGATGGCTCTGCCAGACACAGGGAGCTTTCTGCTGGACAAAGTCAGGTGTATCAGCAGCCACAGCACAGATTACACAACCAGAGTTAAGGTACTAATGAAGTCCAAGACACGTCACACAGCTCTCAGTATGAAACCCCACCAGAAATGATCAAGACCAGCTGCAGCTGGGTTTGTTATTCCAGGATAACCTGGCATGAGCAGACACAGTGCACCTGCCTTGGTCTAGCAAGAGACTGCAAAGAAAGATGCGTTTAACAGACCACCTCCCTGTAGCTTCCCCCTTATAAACTGCCAGAGAATTTTAACCGTCCTGCCTGTGCCATGTTCCCTGGACAATGCTTTTTTCTAAGCAATGAAACAATTAGTCATGTGATTTGCTCATCCTAAACTGCCAGTGTTGCTCATGAAATACCAAAAAGCAACAGCAATAGAGCTGATGAAGGAAACATAAGGCAAGAGGCAGATAAGGACATGAGCAGAGGTAAAACGTAATGGGAAACAGCAAAAGAAAAGGCAGAGGAAGAGATAAATCTGTCTGCAAACAATTTGAACCACAACCAAGCATAACTCCTAATATTTCATCCTGGTAGCACTTATGAGTCCAAAGCCAAGATACCCTGAAGGTAAGGGTAAGTCTTGAGTAGGAGCTGCATCAGAAGTTGTATGACAGAAAACTCAAGCTTCACAGAAAGCTAACAGAAAAACAAAGCATGTACACCACAGGATAAACAGGAATAATAGGAATTCAAGCATGCAGAAACAAGAATGAGAGAAGTGAGAGGAGCAACAGGATGATATAAAAAGAAAGAAAACAGCTCCAGAACATTTTTATTCTAGAGGCTATTAATAGAAACCAAAACACTTTCTATCAGACCCTCATACTTAGTGATAAAGAGGTAAGAAGGGAAGATTCCCTGCAGAAGTTAAGTCTATGAAGGCAGGACAATAACACTGCTACACAAGGGCCCTTCACCTGTCTGAGAACAGTGTATCAAAAACAACCTTCCCCCTTATTTCTCTGCATCTCCCAGAGCCATTTACTCATGTGTACCACCAAGCTTGTCAGATCAACCCTGCCTCCACGTGGAGCAGAGAGAAGCCTGAACTTGCTTCCCTGTGCCCCTGTTCCCCCTTTGAGGAATCCCTTGCAGCTCGCTTGCCCTTCAATCTCAGCCACCTCTGCTGCTGCTGTGCATGCAGTCCCCCACAGGGCAGATCACATCGATTTTAAAAGCAATCCTCTGCCCTAGCTCAAGATCTTACACACTTTCCACAACACAAAATCCACGTGAAGACTTTACTTTCATCCATGCCACGTAAGAATGTGTGTAGGTTTTAGGAATTTATAATGCCAGCTACTTATCTATGGTTTACACACCTCCACGGGTGACTTCTAATTATGACAAACACATTTTACACATTGCATCGTGCTACATGTATTAGCCCGTGAATAGAGCTGACAGTCAAAGATGTCACTAAGTAGCAGCTCTTTGATAATTTCACTACTTCAGAACAATAAACTACTGCATTTCCTTTAACAGTTTTAGCCCCATCCTTTGCTATACTAGACAGCAGTAACATTTTGATACAGCACATTTAAAGCATTAAATGATACAATCATCTCTTTGCTGTAAATAGAGTTTTTTCACTTGCTCAATGGCTTACTAGCTGTGACTAATGCTTGAGTTTCCCTTATATTTCATTATCTTATGCTGTAAAGATGCAAGACACTTAACACTCCCAACTGAGATGTAAAAATTTTAACAAATTAGATGAGCAAATCTGCCAATCCATTTCAGAAAGTCTGGTATTCCTGACAACAACTTCATATACAATTATTTCTCCTTCAAATTACGTTATTCTAATTCCTTTCCCAAAACATTTTAGGAAAGTTACAACTCTGATTTCTAAATTTAACCTGCTTTGTTTATTTGTCCCAGCTGCTCCAAATGCATCAGAGAGCCCAGAACGCATAGGTTGCTTTCCATTTGCAACTCTCATTGTTAAAAGACTGTTGTAAGATTATTTCTAATTATTGTGACTTTACACAATACACACAGAAGGATGTTTTAAAGCTATTTAAAATCTGTCAGTTGATCTTTATGGCACTACTACAGAAACAGTAATATCATTACTGATACCCAGCACAGATCTAAGTGCACACTGATGTTTTGGAAGGATGCAGAAATTACTTCAATATACAACAACCTCTCTTAATTAGAAAGGAAATACTTGCTCTTTTACACCACACTCCAGAGTTGGGCTAGAGAAACGGACACAGTAGATATTTCAAATTTGCTACTAAAATCTGAAGAATTTAGAAAGCAAAAGTGAAGAATATATATTAAATACTGGAGACTACCTAGGGTTTAAGTAACTTACTGATTTCTGTGGCTTAAAAAAAAAAATCAATACCGTATTAATATGTATTCTTTTATTTCTTAAAATGCAGGAGCATCCACACCACTCTCCGCAGCCTGCACAGGACATCCCAACATGATCCTACTGCACTCCATCCACAGCCCCTGCTGGGGAAACACGGCCGAGAGATCTGTTCCACATAGCACAACACCCACCCTTTCTGGGACCAGCGGAGCCCAGGAGGCTTCCACACGTTTCCTGATGTACCTGCCAGGGTTATAAGCAATTCTACAGATTTTAGCCAAGGCAGGGTGTCAGGAGTGCCCCAAATTCCACAGAAAAGCTGGACAAGTTAAACAGTGGTAAACAAGATGCCCCTAGGATTTTATCTTTGAACTAGAAGGAAAACAGCTGCTCACAAGCTAGATCTTAGGAGTAACTAACATTTTGTTAGGGATGTGCTCCTGTACTGCATTTAATATAGGACCATTTACAGGACAGGAGAAAGAATTAGTTCTGTGCTGTCACTTTTTATTCCCCACACTGACCTTCACACATAACACAATTCACCATCACCACAGGCTAATGTAGAAGTCCACAGCTCTAATTTTCTAATTGATGAGCCAAAACAAAAATTTCCAACTGTACACATTAAAGAGCAACCAAATTTTAGAATCTTGGATCCATGCTGACAACAGCAAGCGTAAGGAAAGCCTTCCCGTAACAATCCCTCACATGTTCTCTGCCTTACTTACAAGCCATGGTTCAGAAAGCAGAACAGATGAGTACCAGAAATTCCAGTCTCAGGTGGTGTCTGCAGGTGACCAAAGCAACACACGCCGCAGTGTTTGCTGGTGTCACATGCCACCTGATGGACTGGTACATGGTACGTTTTTCACCTCTTCCAGTTGCTCACACTGGCAAACTTCAGATGAAGTCTGGACCTTACCTGCAGTTTGTTCTGTAAAAGAAAAATAACTATCCACATACCAAAACATACCCAAGGGCTTTACAGAAAAGCTTTTTTTAGTCTTTGAAAGTTACTGGCAGTTTATTATGTGAGCCTGATTATTATTATCTGACACATTTCATAACAAGCCAGTGTTAGTCTTCACACTGGAAAAAAATCAACAATGTTTGATTACTGAAATGATTCAAGACACTTTCAGAACTCCAAACAGAAGCAAAGCTGTGCTATACACATACAGCTCACCAAACACTGTAGAATGCTACCTGGCTGACGGGGACTTTTGTGTAAGCTGTTAAGGTAATCCTGATATTTACATCCCCGGCAAGGAGGATCTTCAATTTTATTCATCTGGCTTTACTACACATTTAAATAAATAGCACCAAGTTTTTTTAAGTCAATACAATCCTCACTTATCTCTTGAAATCAAAACATTCACCGTTTTCTTCTGAAAACATTATTTTTCTAGTGAGTGAAATAAAAATGTACATTCAAACTCTAGCTGTAATGAAAAAAATCCCGAACAGATAGGTTTAAAAATCTCAACATAAAATTGCTGGCAAGGATCTAGAGATGCAAGGTCTGGGTTCTTAATGTTTGGTAGAATTTTCCTCCTGCCTCCCACAGTAACTTCTTCCTTCTCCCTATATGTGGAAGAAACATTGCTAGAAATGTTAATTTAATGTGCAGTATGAATCTGGGAGGAGTAGGGTTTTGTGCGTTGTTGGCTGTGCAAGAGTTCATTCCCCTGTTAGTCAGCTTTTTGGTATGACCTGACCACAACGATCACACTTGAGAGAACACATACTTCTAGCCACAGTGCTGTTCTACAACATCTACCCTGCAGGTAGGAGGGAAAACAGCAAATCTCCTAAAGCAAGCCAGCAGAGGGAAAGGATGCTAGAGGTAAGTCACATGGAGCCGGTTAACAAAAAACAAGGAAAGATGAAAATGAATTCAGTTTCCTTAGTTTTGTAAGTTTCATCAAACCCCTCTGATTCTAAATTTCCTTTCAATACCTGTTATGCTGAAATCCTGAAGAAACACACCAGAAACACAAATCAGTCTCCCTCCACATGAGCTTCACGTACATATGTTCCACATCAACCACTCTTAAAAACCTAAGGTTTACTTGCTTGCTGTAAAAGTCTCCAAGACTAACTGAAGAGAGGACAGGATAGAGGATTCTTTAGTTGCCAGCAGAATCCAAGCATCACAACAGAAATACAAACACTATACTGCGGCGATGAATTATTTTATTTCCAATTCCCAAATCTGTAGATCAATTTCATCGCTGTTTCTGGATGACTTTGTGATGCAGTCATTTCCACTACAGGTACTTCACAGATTGTTTCTAGAGGCCATGGCATCAGGCTTCTTAACTACAGCATGGAAGGTGTTTCAGGCTTACAGAAAGTCCAATACTTCATATTTGTCAAGATCACAGACTACCCGCAACTGCTACAAATACCTTTGTAAAGAATGTCTAGTCAGTTTTTGGAAAGGGATATTGACAGTCATGGGGAACCAAGAGTGAGTCTAAGTTAGGTGAAAAACTCGGTGACTACAAGGAAAAAAGGAAAGGGAACACTAGAAAAGGCACCAGAGCATCATTTGGTTTTTAGCTCTGGCTTCATGTTTGTCTAAATAGACAACGGTATTTGTCAACCTATGCAGCTACAGATCTTCAAATAGAGAGGCACAAAAACCAGCACAAGATGGTTAAGCCTTCCCTGTGATGAAAACTGCTGGCATCAAAAAGCTGATTCCTTGTACCAAAGTGTTTTAACTTAACTAACATTTAAACTAGGATTTAAAAAAAAACCCCTCAACAACAAAAAAACCCCGAACTAAAAAAAAACCAGGAAAAAACCTCCACCCACATGCCTAAAATAAGCTTATATAAGAGAAACAAATGAACAGTATTTAGACCTTCTGCAAGGAGGTTTATAGACAAGCTGTTAGTGAAACCAGATCACAGACAATCAATATATCCAAATATCTGTTCATCTTCAACACTGTTTAGTAATTGCAGCATGCAGGCAACCTGAAGCTTTCAAGAGTTACTCTAGGCACTAGCCTGAGCCTGTCCAGGTAAACCTCACTTACTTCTTCCCTATTAACTCTCCTCTTCAAAGTCCCCTTCCATTTGCCTTCCCATCTAACCTGTGTGTGATGACCACATCCCAGTCAGCTCGTCTCCCGATCCCATCTGCTGTTCCCTCTCATCCCTGACTGTATTTACCCTTGTCATTCTCCACCCCACAGTTATTCAGGTGAGGGTACCAGGTCACTTTGTCCCACCACTTCAGCAGGGCAACAATCTTCCCCTTGGTTCAAGGGAATCAGGCAAACCTCTGCTCCAAGTCAGCGAACAGCAGCAGTGGAGGGAGATGTTTTCAAGCACAAGTGAGAAACATCTGCCAAGCAAGGTCTCGTTCTAGTTTTATCCAAGGATCAAAGAATTTTTGAAGAAGATCTATGTTTAAACATAGGGATCTAGTAAGAAAGTGTCAGCTGTAAGAAGTTCTCCCCCAAAAACTCAGAAAAAAAAATCTCAGGAAAAAAAAGTAAGCCCAAAATAAAGATTAGCAGACACTCATCTAGGGGGGAAAAACCCAAACAACCAAACTCCAGTAATCACCACAGCCCTGGCACACTAAGATCAAAGAGCTACCATTACTAAAACTAGATAGGAAAGCCTTTTTGGGCAATTCAAACTGTGTTGAACTGTTGATTTAAGGAACACTTAATGCTCAGCTGAAAAGTCAACTAGCTGTTTAGATTCATGGCAGATTTTGATATCTAATATTAGCAGTTAGCACGAACCTCTCTGGAAGAAACTACTGTTTTCAAAGTTATGCTTATTCCCGTTTACTTAACCCAGCTTGGCTTAGCATATCAAACCACAAATACAGGCTTATTTCTCGTTCAGAGAAAGCGTGCACCAAACAGGTTATGGCTCAGGATCTTGAGAGCCACAAAATACAAAGCCATCCTTTAAATTCTCTTAGTAGAGGATCTGACAAACCTTTCCTGTTCGAATTAACCTTTGTTGAAACATCACTTTCAGTTTTACTGCGTGTTTTACCGCCATTCCACCTACCATTCCTTTTTTGTCATACATAAATACCACATCATAATCTGCCCATTTTAAGAAAGTGAGGTTTTTCTTGTTTCATTCTGATCTGACACAGACAATCTGAGCAGTGCTGACTGGAAGGTAGTGCCTGTTAAGGAGAGTGCTGGAGGAGCTACAGAATAATCCCCACTTAAGAGCACAGACCTGCGAAGAACACATTCCACTTGCTATGAAAGAGCAACACAAAGCCATGAAACAACACAAAACAGAAAGTCCAAAGCTCAGTTGGTAACTTCTGAATTCCTGATACAACCAAAACATTCAATTTTAGCAAAACAAGTGCAAAAGTACTAAGACAGACTTAAGAACAACAAACAACATAGAGATAGAAATGTAAGGAATGAAGCATCTCCATCCCATTCAGATGCTAGCTTTCTGATATATTTAGCTGTTCTCTTAGAAACTCCTAGAACTGAGCAGCATGGAACAAAACCAGCCAAAAGAATCTTGACTTTTTTCCTTGCAACTTTCTCTTTTCTCCCTGCCAAAGGATCCAAGAAAAGGGCAGTCAGTAGGTTCTCAGCCCCCCATTAGAGACTAAGTTTGCATTTTTCCTAGCCTATGATATTATACATAAATCAATTACAGAAGTACATTTTATCCCCCAAATGAAACTAATGCTTTGTAGTAGTCACCAGCACAGAAACATGCAGGTGGTTTGCCTAGTTTGGGTATGCTGACAGCTTTTACATCCTAAAGTTTAAGAGGAATAAGCATACCTATCTGGTCTATTACAGATCTATTATTTCATAGAAGGTAATTAATTAAACAGATAGCTGTCTCACTTCAAACTTCTTTATAAAGTCTGTTTCATAACACTTTATTTCAGGCTTCACAAACAGTGCTTTACATTTCGAAGTGAAGTGCTTCAATTCTATCCAGGCAGTGCTTTGTAACATTCAAAAATCAACACAAGAAGTTTTACTTTTAAGACTGACTATCCAGAATTTTATTTTAATAAAGGCATCAAACGTTGATACTTTCTGCACCCCTAAAGAGTGGCATCAATCAGAAAACTTCAAATATCATCTATCACTTGCAGCAGATCTACTTCAGAGGGCAATAGTGAACCACATGCCACTGTAAAAGTGATCTTTAAAATCATCTTAAACATATACTATTTATGCAGTTCTAATTTTAGGATTATCTCCTGCCTCAAGACTAAAGTTTCCATAGCCACAAAAGTAAAATTTGTGATAGACAGCTATCTTATTCTTGGACTATACACTCTTACTCAGGCTTGCAAATTCAAAAAAATTAAATACTTTCCTACCTCAAGGCCAGTTCTGAAACATGGATGAACTCACAATTAAATCTGTTACTTAGCACAGCTGACACGATCACATACTAAAGATTCAAACAAATACAACCCTTATTCCTGAGGAGATTTGTTCAGCTTAGAAATTTTTGCTTGGCTTATTAGAATCTTTAGAGAGTTTAGCTCCTCCTTCGCTAATGAGTTGAGAGAGTTCTGTAATATCTTCCTGCAAAAATAAAGGTTTATTTCTCCTAGGCAGCAAACATAATTTCTATTACTGCACAGCTGTCTCAGAGGAGATCCAAGGCGCTGACTGTTCCATCTAATTTCTGGAACAGCTGCACCATATGGTGCTGTGCAGAACCCTGCAAGTTTAATAATTCCATTTCTAAAGGTCTCCTCACACTCTTCTGCAGCCAGTCTGATAGCAAAACATTTTTTCTTAAGTTCAAGAAGAGTATGGATTACAGCGATTATTGTTATTGCATGCACTGTACATTAAAGATGTCAGGCAGGCTACCTTTTTCCAAGTGAATATACTTCACATAGGTGTAGTTATAATTGCGAAGAGGAATAGCAAGACGTTTGTTTAATGAAACTAAGTTTTGAATATCATGAGGCGCTAGACTGCACCGTGTGGCTGCAGCAGCACCACGTGAGCGCCGGGCCGAAAGGAGCACCCCAAACCTGTTACACACCTCGGGAATCCTGCAGCACAGCCCTGCAGCCCGGCCGGGCAGGAGCACCCCACACCTGTTACAGGATCGGGAATCCCACAGCACAGCCCTGCAGCC
>VZTG01009652.1:157866-169295 GCA_013397845.1 Melanocharis versteri | reverse complement strand
AGGCACTTGAGGACGTTGCGGAAGGAACCGCCAGCGGTGCCGAAGGCCCAGAGGCCGGTGCAGAGGGGGAGGATGAAGATGGGGCCCAGGCTGGCCTCGTACCACGGGTTCAGGAAGGTCTGGAGACACAGAGAGACAGGTCACACCTTCCTGACCCCTCCAAACAGCCACGGCAAGAAAGGAGTGCCTGGGCTTGTGGAAACCTGGCTCGAACCCCTGCTGAGCTGCGTGCCCCCAAATCCCCCACGTGCCCCCCAAATCCTTCACTGACCTCCTCCAGCCTGAGCACCCCAAGGGGTGTAACTTACCCCATGGCCCTGGGCAGGGAGTGAGGGGGCCGAAGCAGCGGTGGGTGGGGGTTCTGGTGCCCCCCAGGACTCACCAGCCCCGAGGCGAGCAGGTGGCCGCCCACCACCAGCCCCAGGCCTCCGGCGCGGCGCCGCTCACAGGCGTCGAAGAAGATGACGCCCCAAAAGGTGTGGAGCAGTACCAGGGCCATGGTGATGAAGGCTGTGGGGAGAGATACAGAGCCTCAGGGCCAGAGCCTTCCTCCTCCTCCTCCCTGCCACACCCCCATGCCTCACCAGAGGTGATGAAGTAGTATGGGGAGTCCCCGTGGATCCCGACGGTGCCCGGCCCGGCAGAGTCTGCCAGGATGTTGATGATGGAGAAGACGCCACTGGTGATGCCGAAGGAGAGCCCAGACACTGTGGGGGAGCCAGGGTCAGGGGAACCCCCGTGGCCTCCACAGCCCCCGGCTCGCTGGGCTCAGGGAAGGGCAGGAGCGTTGGATGCAGCACCCGGCGCCGGAGGTCTGCTCACCGTAAGCCATCTGCCGCAGTGAGATCGGGGACCTCCCATCCTCGCTGAGGGTCGTCAGCCCTTCATCCGCCTTCCTGCCTCGCCAGAGAGAGAGCGTGAGCCCCGTCCCACGGGAGAGGGGAAGGGAGAGTCTCTCCCAGCGCCGGGCGAGGAGAGACGGCTCAGCTCGTTCCCGGGGTTTAACGAGGAAGAGACTTTGTGGGGCTCCTCTGGACACAGACCTCCAACATCTGCTCTGGTTTCCCCACCCCCAGGGACACCCCAGCCACCGGCACAGCTCCCAGGGCCCCCGGGCGGGCTCTTACCTGAGCAGTTTGAAGCAGGCGAACCTGCAGAGCTCCTGCAGCAGCACGGCAGCGGCGGCCCCGGGCAGCAGCAGCGCCGCGTCCTCCCGCCCGCTGAGCTGCACCGACACGAACCAGAGCAGCGAGGCCGCGAGCAGCGACAGCAGCCAGAAGAACGCCCTGGGGGGGAAACGGGACACTCGGATGGTGCTCCGGGCACCGGCATCGGGCAGAGCTGCTTGGTGCAGCCGGGCTGGGCCCCTCAAGCGCGCCAGCGCTGCCCTCCCACTGCTCCAAATTGCCCCTGAACTGCTCCCTCGCCCCAGGGCTCCCTCACCCCGAGAACAGCTCCCTCAGCCGCCCCCGGCGCCACCCGCACCCCAGTGTCCTCCAGTGTCCGCCAGACCCGCCAATGGCCCCTCAGAGCACCCCCAAAGGCCTCTCAGACCCCCCGCAACGGCCCCCCAGACTCCCCGCTGGCCCTCTCAGCCCCCCGGCTCGCCGCCCCGGCTCACCCCGCCACCAGCACGATTACGCGCAGCGGCTCTGCCGCCACCGTGAGCAGCACGAGCGCGGCCGCGGGCCCGAACGCGATCGCGGCGCACCCGAAGAACACGGCGGTGCCCATGGCGGCCGCGGTACACCGCCCCCTGCCGGCCCGGAGGACCCCGCCACAGCGGCCTCTGCCGGCCGGGAGGCCCCTGCGATGGGGGGGTAGGACCAGTCCCGGAGCTCGGGACGGGGGACACTCGGGACAGCGGCTGCACCGGGGGACTCCGTGGGGACACCTGACACGGTCTCTGCCCAGCACCGCCTGTCCGCAGGACCACTTGTCTCCAGGGTCACCTGTCCCCAGTATCACCCATCCCCAGCACCGCACCTCTTCTTCTCTTCTCTTCTCTTCTCTTCTCTTCTCTTCTCTTCTCTTCTCTTCTCTTCTCTTCTCTTCTCTTCTCTTCTCTTCTCTTCTCTTCTCTTCTCTCCTCTCCTCTCCTCTTTTCAAGGAATTCCTCTTTAAACCGGCAGTTTTTGTCTATTCCAAGCCCCTCATATCCCCCATTCTGATTCTGTCCCCCACCCCCATGCCGCCGCTGTTTACAGAGGAGCTAGGAAGAGCAGGAAAACTTTATTTAGACTAAAAGATTCCATCGGCCAGCAAGAACAGCCTGGACGGCTCCAAAGCTCCTCCCTCCAGATTCCCATGGGATGGGCAGCTCATTCCACCTCCCCCTAGACTGATGGTGCTGCAGGGAGTGCTGGGCACTGGTGCCATGAGGGGTCGGATTTTTCATCCATCTTCATGTCTCCTGCAAGGAAAACTCTAAACAATGTCTCCTCCAGCCTCTTCCGCAGGAATCCTGCGAATGCCATCTCCTGGGCACGAGGCATTGTTCAAGAATCGGAGTTACCGGCTGCGTTGTATTAATTTCCCTTCTTGTTTTGCTTCCGCCTATTAAAGCTGGGAAATGACACAACGCATCCGAGCACTGCTGACTTCATCTGCACCTTCCTCCTTGGATTGAACACCCTGGCACGGCATCAGGCTCTGGATGCCCAGAGCATCTCTGGGATGCAGCCCCCTCACCACGGCAAGAAACAGGAGCCTCCTTCTTCCTTCTTTTTTCCTCCTCTTCCTTCCTTTTCCCCTCTGTTTTGGTTCACGTGTTGAGTTTTCCCTGAGGAAAGGTGTCCCTCCCTTGCTGCTCTGTGGTTGTGACAGATTTTACTGTTGGATTTTGGCACAAAAACTTTAATAATTAAAAAATAAAGACATAAAAGTAGAAAGAGGTAGCAAAATAGAGATTTGGGGAATAGGAAACAAGGTTTTAGGATGGGAGATGGAAAAGACCTTGGTCTGGCTCCTTTCTGTGGCTGCAGTGGGTTTGCTCCGTGTTGCCTGATGTGAAGAATCAGTAAGAAGAAAGGTAAAAAGAAAAAAAAAAAAAACAGAACGAAAATAGCATGGTTTCGTTTTCCATCCAGAAACAGAATTCAAGATCTGCACCTGGGATGCAGGATGCTGCTGGGATGTTCCAGCTGGTCACAGCCAGGGAAGAGCAGCTGTTTCCCCCTTTTACCACCTTACAGCACATTTTATCCAGGTCCCTTAATGGATTCTCCAAGTTTTCCCAATTTTTCAAGTCTTACACCATCACACCCAGCCCTGAAGAGTCATTCCCAGCCCTGAGCCAGCAAATCCCACTGAATTCTGACTCCCAGCTCCCACGCCAAGGGTTTGTCCCTTCAACCCCATTCCCTCATCTGATAAGCCATAACCCTCCTCACGGACCTTCCTCGCCCCTTCCCTCCCCATTCCTTTAATCCCAGGATATTTTAACCCTTCTGTGCTCCCCCAGCACCTCTTGGCTGAACCGGTGGCTCCAGCCCTGCTGGGATTCTTCACAGAAAGTTCAGATTTCTGCTTGGGTTGAGATTTTTGAGTTTCAATGTTATTTTTGTGGAGGAGGGAGAGGAGGATTTGAAGAGATTCACTTCCTGCTCGGCATTCCTGGGCACTTAACCCTTTGCCAAGCGTCTCCCCACAGATGGAAGAAGCTCCTTCAGCAAAGCACAGAGGACCCCAGGGAGGCTGGGAATTGGCTTTGGGATGCACTGGAAAAATTCTTCAGCTGGGTCCACTTTTGGAAGGAAAAAAAGTCTGCTTTGGGAAATTTTTGGCTTAAAATTAATTAGAATCCTTAAAATCTACAGAAATCCTGGGTTTAAAATCAACACGAGATGAGACGAGTTTTAAGGTTACTCCCAACCCCTTCCATGATTCCATGGCCCTGCACCCCAACACAGAGCTCCTCCTGCACTATCCAAGACTCATCTTGCTCTTTCCTGATTTTCTAACCTCCATGTTCAAGAGTCACCAAAATACCGATTTTACACCACCTAATTCATCTCTGTCCCCTTTGCTTCCCCTTTTCCTTCCCCCTCCAGTCTGTACCCATTCCCACCTGGATCCCACAGACTCCTCGCAGGAGCTCCGCTATCAGCTTCTCCCCAGGGTGTTTTTACTCACTATAAAATAAAATAAATCCATGACCATTCATGTTTCTTCCTCCTGATGGAGAAACTGAGGCATGGGAAGGGGAAATGAAGCCAAGACAAAAAAATCCCCCAAGATTTTACGGGAAGTCAGGACTGACTCTGGCTCCCAGTCAGCATCTCTGCCTTCTCTTCTCTCCCAGAAGAATTTGCTATTTATAGCTCTGCTTTGCTCTGTTAGAACATAATCAAAACCATCCTCCCTCCATATGAGAACTCATCCAGCGGTACTAACCCTCCCCGGGGAAAACTTCCCAAGATTTGCAGTTCAGCCATTTGAAACGCCTCTGCAACGGGAAACTTCCACCGCCGGAGCGGCGGCGCGGGCACCGCACGGGACACGCTCAGCCCGGCGCTGCTCCAGTCCCGGGCACCACCCGGGCTCCCACCCGCGCTACCGAGGAGCTTGCTCGGCTCAACCCCCCCGAGTCATTTCCTGCCTCCGGGGGACGGCTCGGGAAGGTCCCGCGGAGCAGTAACGGAGCCGCTCCGGCAGCCGACACCCAACGGGGGACGATGAACTTCTGCATCGCGGTGCTCCTGGTCCTTCATTCCTTGCCGGGTAAATACGTTTCCCGGGTTTTCCAGGCTTTTCTAAGGACCATTTGATTTTAGCTCACTGCTCTGATTACTCCCACACTCCTGGGATACCGCGGGGCAGCTGGGAGGGTCTGGAGGCTGAAAGATCTTGGGGGGATTGTCTTGGAGACAGGGGGCTGCAGGAAAAAAAACACCGGGAAAACACGATGTAATTACTAAAAGTTCCATAAAACCTGTGCTTGGAGAACAGTGGGATAGTGACTATTTCCCGCATTGTGTTCAAATCGTTCGCAAATTCCAGCTGGGAGCTATTAGGAGACACAGAGACAGAGAAAAAGCCCCAACAGGATTTCCTGATAATTACGTGGGCAGTTTGAGATGGGAAAGAGTGGAATCAGGGTATTGAGGGAGGAAAATCCCAACCTGGATCTGCTTAGGGATGAGCATGATATTCCCCCATCTCTGGGAAGGTGGGATACGGAGCAGCACCGGCTGAGGGGAACTGGAAACCGCAGCTCTGCCGTGCCAAGAGCCTCCCTCTTCCTCCTTCTCCTTCTCTTCACCGAAGGAACAGACTCAAACAGGAAACATCAGACGAGGGGATTCCCAGCTGGAAGCTCTTTTCGGGATATGGTTGACCTGTTATTCTTAGTGTGACTCCAGCGTAAATACAAGAGGCAGCTCAGAGTGACTTTCTGGGAAAGCTCCGTGCACAGGATAATGTGCCCCAGAGCCAGAGTTCAGCGCTGCCGGAGCATTGCTGAAGGATGAGCGTGGGAAGGAGTGGGGGTGGGGGGGCAGGTCCCAATTTCAGCCCAAATTTCCCTGAAAGCTCACGATGGGAGCGGGACAGGTCGAGGTGTTTGACACTGTGACGGGTGAGGCTGCGCTGTGTCCCCCCTGCAGAGCCCCAGTCCCACCCTGGAACATTCAACCTCAGTCACTGTTTTCAGAGAACTCCCTAATGAGAATTCTGGGACCTGGGTTTCTCCCTCGGGCTTTGCCAGTGCTGAGAAAGTCAGGGATACGAGAGGAAGAAGTGGGAGGGTTTGGAGAGGGACTTGGAGCTACAGCTGGCCCTGGGCATGACTGATGGCATTATTCCAGCTATTAATGGTGTAACTTATAATGACAATATTATATTTATCTTATTTATGACTATAAATGAGTATCAAACTATAAAAATATCTTATTATTCCACGAGTATCTTCCATTCTCATGAGTATCTTAATGTATGAATCTGTGACTATTAGAATATTAATATTCCCAATTAATTTGCTTTAAAAAATCCCCCCCAAAAAACAAGAAAACACACAGAACCTTATGTTTGGAATAGGGAATGAGCCACTTGCTCCAACTGTGACAATGTCACATGGGTCAGAATTTATTTATAGTGGCTCAGCCCTAAGGAAACATGGGAGTCCCTTCTGGGCCCTTGGCAGCTCCACAGCTAAAGGCACTGGAGCAGCTGGATCCCGGATGAGCAGCTCATCCCAGGGGAGATCCACCCTGACTCAGGGTCTGGGGTGCAGGAACGCAGCCAGAGGCTTCATCCCCACCACTGCATCTCTCGCTTCTGGCACATCCACATCCAAAAACGAAGGAAAACCCCAGCTCTGCTCTGACCTCCCACACCTTTAGCTGGGATCTAATTATGGGTCAGGTTGTAAATCCATCAGTCCCACAGGAAATGGGTTTTGCCCAAAGCACCGGATTCAATGACAGTTCACATGACCCCGCACCCATGGCTCGACCCGAGGCTCCGCACAATCATCCGCGTGTTGTTCCTTTGCTTTCAGGGAAGGCGGAGGTCGAAGATGACGTGGAGGAGATCGCACAGGATTTATATGACTACGTGGCTCATTTAAGTGAGAAATGCCTTTCTTAAAGCATTTTTACCATTTTCCACAAGCCACGGGAGCGAGTTTGGATAACCGGGGCTGGGAAGGCTGCAGGAGTCTCCATCCATCCTCCTTCAAGGCGGGGAGATGAGGCTTTGCCCACAGAAAGGCGCCGAGAGGCCACTGAATTGAGTCCTCTGCACTGACCGTCATTCTGGTTTCACGGATTCATGGAATAAGTTGGGTGGGAAGGGACCCTAAAGACTATTTCATCCCACCCCCCTGCTAGTGGGACACCTCCACTAGCCCAAGGTGCTCCAAGCCCCATCCAACCTGGCCGTGAACACTTGAGGGATTTATCCGAGTTGTCCAGATTAATTTGAGTTATGCTGGCTGTTCAGGGGGAAAAGCTGCACGATCACAACCCAGGACATAGGGGAGGGACTCATCTCACCCCATGCTGGACAGGTGTCCCCAACCCCCATAGTGCCACCTCACCTGGAGCTGTTTTCCTTCCAGGCAATTACTATTATTCCACGGAAGATTATTACTATGACAACATCACGGCAACCCCTGCCACATACATGTACGAGCTGGATTCATATGAGGTGAGTTGGATTTCTCCTGGTATTCCCCTAAGAAACAGGTTTTCCTCACCCAAATCTCTGCCACAAGGAAAAATAAATGGATTAAACCACTGATTTTTAGACCACAGAACAACTCAAGTGAGTTTGAGTAGAGTGTCCATGAATAGCAATCATGGAATGGCTTGAGTTGGGATTTATTTTTCCAGTTTGCACAGAAACTGTGGGAAATTCCTTGTTTTCCCAATTAAATACTATCAAACCCATCCCAAAGAGGGATCTCTCTGCATAGGAGTTAATCCTATACTGTGACATACCAGGTTATTTCTTTTTCTCCACATCCAGACAAGCACCATTGGAGAAGTGGATTGGGAGAAGTGGTTTCCAGAAGAGAATGCCACCACCAAGATTTCAGGAATACCAGATACAAATGCTCCAGGGGATTCCAGGGATGCTGAGGACAGTCAGGTGGGTGCTTGTCAGCTCAGGAGCCCTGCCACAGGCTTTTAGCACATTAAAACATGGCACTTTTTGACTGATTTATTTTCCTTGACTCACCAGGATTCCCAGGAGTCATTGGGATCATCCCTGCAGTGCCACCCCACCCTCATCATCCTCCTCAGCTTCCTGGGTCTCCTGCTATGACCCCCCCAGACTCCTCCTCCAAAGGTACTCTGGGATTTCAACACTCACTCAGTGTGTCCTTTAATCCAGGGAAATCCAATTCTTTCTGAAGCAGCAACTTTCCAAAACAATGGAAAGATAACAAACCCTCCCAGGCACCCAGCTGCGATGCCAGGAACTCACCAGCAGCTCTGATCACCACTGATGGCCTGGAGAGGCTTTCCAGGCCGTTTTCCCAATGACCTCTTGGCATTCAGTGGGACCTTCACGGGTGCGAGCAACCAGGCACCTCCCGCTGCTCACCCACCCAAATCCCCTGTTCCATAAAACCCTGGAATGGTTTGGGTTGGGATGAACCTCACAGGCCAGCTGGTTCCACCCTCCTGCCCAGGTTCCTCCAAAGCTCTGTCCCACCTGGCCAACCTCTTCCCACAGCTGGAGCTTTCCAACATCCCAGGACTATGCCGACACTCGTCCTGCCACATGCAGGAACTTCCTCACCTTTTTGCCTCATTCCAGACACGGCGGCTGGGATTGTGACCAGGACATTGTCAGGTGTTGACAACAACATCCTCTCCACGAGGCATTGTCTCCGTTCCGGAACTGCCACGGCTTTGTGTCTGAAGGTTTTGGCGGAGGGACGGTGCCACCCCATGGTGTGAGCACGGAGAACTCTGCAGTGCCTCAGTCCTTTCCCATTTCCTCGGATTCTGCTGTAAATAAGAACCTCTGCCAATAAAATCCCCAACCTGGTGCACGGTCCCTCACGGTAAATAATCCGTAACCACCACCAGAACTGGAATAACAAATGCAAACAACGCGTGCAGTGCTTGTCCTGTCAGAAGGATCTTCTTGAGCCTCTAATCCCATCCAGGAGCTTCCAACTTTGTTTCTACCAGAACTGCTCTTCACACCGTTTATTTTCCAGAAACACCTGCAATATCTGGGTGCGATGAGAAGCTGGACCAGAAAACCTCCCACCACCCCAACCCCCCAACGGAGAGCAAACTGTTGCAGAAATGTGTGGTTTTGGTCAAGAAATCAGAGCTAAATTCCTTTTTGGGGAAAAAAAGTGCAATCCCACACTCGGTGCCTATGCTGCTTTTCCTTGGAAGAGTTAAGGGAAGGAGGGATGGAAAACTGGCCCAGGTGTACCCAGGTAACCCTACAGGACAAAAGAGGTCGTGTCAAGCCAACAGGAGATTCACGGTGGTCACAGTCCCCAGAGCCCCCGGCTCCCTCCGGACACCTCCCAGACCCCGGGAGAATCTCCCGAGCCGCCAGAGCAGGTACAACCCACCCCGCCCACCTCCTCTGCACCCTCGGAGCAGCGGGGCCAGCCACTCCCAGGTAACCCAGGCCCCCAGCCTCGGAAAGAAGAAAAGTTTTGTTTCCTAGGATTAGCTAGAAGGCTCGAAACGGGTTCAGAAGCGGCCGGAGGAGCGAGACCGGATGCGCTGCCTGGCAGTGCCACCTCCTGGCTCTGTGCTGCAAAATAAAGGTGGATTGAAAAAAGCCGAGAACCCGGAAAATTATTTAAGGTCACACAGCAGTAAGATTTCCAACCCTGGAGTGGAGTAAAAAGCAATTAAAGAAAAATAAAAGATGTGGATGAAGGTTATGAGTTTATTCCTAAAAACCATCCCTCTAATGCAGACATGGAAAATAAACCAGTTTGTTGTAACCTGGCTTAACCATAAATTGTATCGCTCCCTTCCAGAGCAAATTCCCCAGTTACAAACCTTCCCGACCAAATCCTCACCTTCCAGCAGTGTTTCGGGACAGGGATGTCCTGACAAAATCACACCACGGAGGGACAGCTGGACATGCCTTCCCTACTCCCAAAGCTGGGAATATTCACCCAAACCCCTTTAGTCCCAAAATGATACCAATCCTCCCGGCTCTTTCACAAGTTCCTTTCCTAGACTTAGCCTTTTTCCCCCCACTCGGAGGGTGGTGGTGGCTCCACGGCCACCGTGTCCATGAGCAGCCACCCAGCTCTCCTGGCAAACCCCTGGGATAAGCAGCTTTAACACAAAGAGGATTTTCCCTGCAGTTATGAGAACCTTTCCCAGTCGCCTCCCAGGAGGAAGCAAGCAGAAGGCTCTCGAGGTCTCTGGCGTTTTCCAGCAGCTCCTTATCAAACCATCCCAGAGCCAAATCCTGCTGCACCTGCTCCCAGCACAGCTCCCACAGTCGAGCCCAGAGGGGCTATTTCTGGGTTTCTGCCCCAAAAGCACCAGCGAGGGACACAGAAACACGGTCAGCAAAGAGCCACCCAGAGCCAGCAGTGAGGAGGGAACCAACTCCAGGGCTGAAAACACTGTTTAGTGACCTGTGAAGGTGATTTTTGTGCCAATTTAGGCAATTATGGATGGGAGCTGGGGCTGCTCTCCAGGCTTTAATATTCCCAAGTTCTTGTCTTCCCTCAGTGAATTCCCAACTCCTTGTCCTCACCAGTGACGGACTATTGTCCATCAGCATGGACCTTAGGTCAGCCCTTCAAGCTCCAGTGTGGAGAATATGACCTGTTTCCATATACATCCCATGGATCCAGAACAAAAGTAAATAATCATTCACCTGTTTTTCCTTACCTCTCCCGTTTTTCCTCCATTCCACATCCAGCCTTTCCAACCCCATTTTAACCCTTTCCTAAAAGACAAGACAAACTCCTTGGCTGACCTCTCCCCATTTGATCCTGAAACAGGAAATATTTTCTCCATGGAGTTTACACAAAGCTGGAACAAACCCGAGATTCCCATGTCGGGTTGTTGGTTTTGTTTTTGTTTTTTTTTAGTTCTGTCACCAGGTTGCCAAAACGTCTCTGGTTATGTGTGTATCCAAAGTTAAAAGAGTCAACATCTAAATATTTGGAACTGTTTGTCCCAGAATTGCCCCGCCTGGGCATGAGGGACGTTGGGGGCTCGCAGGCTCTCTTCAAGGGTCATTTTCCAGGAGAAAAGCTTCAATAGAGAAACATTCATTAATTTTAAATAGGAAAATAATTTCTATAGAGATATAAATCCCATCTTTCCACCCAGGGAGATCTAAACTACCTATATACAACTACAGGGGAATATAAATCCCATCTATCCACCCCAAGGGGGATATAAATCCCAAATACACACCCCGAGCGGGATACGAATCCCATGTATCCACCTAGACTGGGATATAAGTCTCATATATTCCCCACGAAGGGCTCGGATTTTAGGAACCGGTCTCCCCTCCCCGATGCGTTGGCAGTGCTGCCGTCGCGCAAATTCACCAAAAATAACACAAATTCCCAAAAGCTGCTGCAGCCTATGGCGAGACCCCCGCGAGCCCCTGGACCCCGACTCGTGACAGTCGGAGTGTGACCCCGCGGGAGCGAGGGGCTGTGCCAACCCCCGCAGGGTCCCGTCCGCACACGACCGGGCTGCGAACCTTCCCCCACCGCGAAACCCGGCGTGTGGAGCCGCGACAACATTCCCGGGACCCACACGCGCCCCGCGGCATACGGAGCTCCGGAGAGAGAGCGGCGGGGGCGGCCCCACGGGCAGACACCCCCCGAGGCCGCGCGGCGGAACACGGCCCCCAGGGGGGAGCACGGGCGGGGACAGCCGCGCACAGCCCGACCCCGCCGCGAGTGAGACCCCGGCCGGGCCCCGCAGTGGCCATGACCCCCGGCCCGGCCCGGCCCG
>VZTG01009652.1:81828-157614 GCA_013397845.1 Melanocharis versteri | reverse complement strand
GGACCCGCGGCCCCCCCGCATTCCCCCTCCGCCTCCTCCCTCGGGGTGCCCCGAAGTTCCCGGGGGGCGCGGCGGCCTCGACTTCCCCCGACGTTAATCCGCCGCGGCCCCTGGCCGCAGTAAACAGGTCACGGCGACGGCCCCGGCCGCGGCCCGTCGTTCATCCCAGCGCCTTTAATTAGTATAATTAACGTTGTTTCCCGCGCCCGCCGCCCCGCCGGGCGTGCCGTGGGGTCCCCACACCCCTCCCGCGTTCCCCCGCGCTTCCAACTTTCCGTTCCTTCCGAAAGATCTAAAAAATTAGAAAAAGCCCCGAACCCCTGGAAACGCGGGAGCGCACGTGCGCGGCGGGGCCACGCGCTGCCCCCGCCGCCTCCCGGCCCCACGCGTGGCTCCGGAGCATCGCTTCCCAGTTTCCTACAGAGGAAACCGGCTCCTGGCTCGCCCCAAGAGGAAAGTCCTGAGACGTTCGCTTTCCCTGACGTGGCGCACGTGGGTTTTGGGAGAAAAATTGCCCAAAACTGTTGATTTAACCCACTCAGTTGTGTTTGCGGGCGGCAGGTACCCGGACAGGCCTCCTCACGCTGCCGGGGACGAAGCTGGGAACCCCCATCTTTCTCCAGCAGCATTCCTTAAAACTCGGTGTTTGTATGGAATAATGGTGGGCTTTTAATGAAAAAATAGAGTGGGAAGCTGGCCTGATGCCGCTTGGGGTCTGCAGCACTCCCAACATTTTGTTAGTGTGCAGGGAAAGGGAAGAGTCACCTTGTGCCTGTCCTTTACCGAGTGGATGTTCCACTCTAGGTAAAATAATTTAAAATTAATTGGCTGCTTCTTGTCGCTGCTTCTCCGAGTACGGGACCTGTATTGATTATCGAGTGGCTTGGGCACAAGGAAATTATTTGGGCTCAATTAATCTCCAGGACTCTCTGGGAAAAGAATCTGGAGTCAGAAGGTTTTAGGTTCAGAGAGAAACTGGTTTTATGAGTTTGATTATGCACAGTTAAATGATGAGACCTGAGGAGAAGTCAGCAGTTGGCTGCGTACAGGGCAGCTGATGTGCCCTGGCTACAGTGGTTCTGTGGGGAGCTGTACCAGCTGTACCAACTCCACCACTCAGTCAGTGGAGTTTTGGGGTCAGGTGGCAGTTTTTGCAGAGTTTAATTTGTACTTGGAGGAAGGGAAACTGCTGCATAATTTTTAAATTAGGTGGGTGTTGGTGATTTCAGGGCAGAAGTCTGGTCTGATTTTAAATGAAGCCCCAAACCAGTAGCCATTGGCTAGTCCTTGGGTTGGGGTTCAGGTGAGTGTGGGGGTTCACTGCTGTGACACCCACATGTGCCTTGCTGGCCTGTTTGCAGGTGACAGAGTTGGTGCTCGATAACTGCCGGTCCAGCAACGGGGAAATTGAAGGGCTCAATGACTCATTTAAGGAACTCCAGTTTCTCAGCATGGCCAACGTTGAGCTGACGTCGCTGGCCAAACTCCCCACGTTGAGTAAGCTCCGGAAGGTGGGTATCTCCTGGCTGCCAGCACTTTGGGATGGCAAAGTCGCGGGTGACGAGCCGTGGTTGCACGTTTCAGCACTCGTGGTTGGACTTTTCTGGCGCTGAGGGTGCTTCGTGGGCCTCTGAAATGTATTTTTAAGATGTGAAATTGTTTTGGGTGTCTCCAGGTAATTACGGCAAGTTGGGCTTGGTCAGCGACTCGTGGGGCAGTAGCTGCTTGGCTGTGAACATTGTGAAAGTCGGCCATGCCTTGCTGAGCAGGGGGCCTTGATAAGAGGCCCTTGGGTTGCTCATTGCTGGCAGTGAACTCCAGTCCTGGTAACTTAAAACTGAGGTGCCCAAACCCATGAGACTTTAAGGAGCAGTTTATAATTCTCAACTTAAAGGAACTTTTTGACAATCAAAGCTTGTTACCTTGGGCGAGTCTTCAAAAGTGATTACATTCTTAAAGGGAAAACAATTAATAATGATGCAGCTGAATCTAAGGCTGAAAATCCAACTGTTTAATTCCTTTTTTTCTGTACAATAGCTGGAGTTGAGCGACAATGTCATTTCTGGAGGCCTGGAGGTCCTTGCGGAGAGGTGTCCTAATCTCACATATCTAAATCTAAGTGGCAACAAAATTAAAGATCTTGGCACTGTGGAAGCTCTTGTGAGTATGAAGTGGGAGGGGCTCTGGGGAGATGGAAAAAATACTATTTTTTATCAAGAACCTTTAATAATTTTGCAATGGATTGGTACAAACGCTCATCAGTCTCGTTGTTGGTCCGGTTTGATGGACTCGGTGCCATGGTTATAGGACAGCACGTGTAACCCCACTGCTGGAAAATGCTTCTATGTTGGGAGCGGGATGTCCCAAATCAGAGATGGTTTGGATTGTTTTGTCTTTGAAGAAAAAGTGGCCAAGGTGTGTTGTGCTGATTCCCCTGTGCTTGTTTAAGGTGTATTTGATGAGTTTTCATTAAACTGTGGAGTGACTCAGACACAAGTGTGATACAGCCAGCAGTGGGACAGTGAAGCAGAGGAGGGAGCTGCCAGTGGTGATGCATTCACCCATTCTTCTGGATGATTGGGGTTTCTGTCCAAAACTGGGCTCTGCACGCATAACCCAACCCCCAAGGTATAGGGGAGTCTGGGTTTTCGGCAGCTGCGTGGGAGTGGTTCCACACGAGTGCCTTCGCTGGGGATTTGGCCACTGCCAGCAACTGGGACTGAACTTTGAGGGAGAAAAATTCTGACTAGAAGTGAGGGATGAGGACAAGGTAAATTCTGTTCTACTTGGGCTGCGACCCTGCTGTATCTGGGAGCACTACGGGAGAAAACCTTTTCATTTATTTTCAGCAAAATCTGAAGAACTTGAAGAGCCTTGACCTGTTCAACTGTGAGATTACAAATCTTGAGGACTACAGGGACAGCATCTTTGAGCTGCTTCAGCAGATCACATACCTGGATGGGTTTGATCAGGAGGACAACGAGGCACCAGACTCAGAAGACGATGATGACGGTAACTTCCTGAAACAAAGTGGGGGTAGGAATGGGATGCTGGAATAAAGGTCTCAGTGTAGCCCAGGGACTTCCTGAGCACACAGGTGCAATTCTGCTCGTTTTCCTGAAGAGCAGAGTCTACAGCATGTTTGGTATTCTTGCACTGATACAGAGCAAAAACTCTTGTCAGAGGATTCCAGTCCTGCAGAAGCCACCTGGGCTTAGGGGAATTGGACTAAAGATATTTTTGCAAAGACACAATTATTCTCAAAGTTGTTGCCAGCAGTAAAGCCCTTTGTGCCACTGAGTGATACAGAGCGAGGGGACATGCACACAGTTTTGAACAAAAAATTATAATTTTACAGGGTTTGGTAATGGGTGCAGCCCTCTGCTTCAGTATAACACAGTTTTTAGTTCCAGAAGCACACCTAGTTTCTTTTGGTCCCACCTCAGTTGCAATCCTTAAGGGGGCTGTTCTGCCTGTCCGCCCCTTCTGCTGGCAGGGGTTTGCATTTGTAGCTGTTTCAGACATTGAGAGTTTTGCCTGAAGCTTGTGATGGAAAAACACTGGGAGTCTTTCTTAGAGAAAAAAATGACAAAATTTAACTTGGTTACAATTATGATAATTTCCCATGTGTTGCCTCGATTTAGAAAAAAAATAAAAATCCCCAAATCCTTCAGGAAAAAAGCTGTTAGAGCCAGCCCATCCTGCTGTATTCAGAGAGGAGTGAATGGAACTGAACTTCTGGCCTGTATGTGTGTCCTTCACTGCAGAAGGGTGATGAAGATGATGATGATGATGAGAATGAAGCTGGGCCTCCAGGAGAATATGAAGAGGAAGATGATGAAGATGATGGAGCTTCAGATTTGGGGGAAGGTGAAGAGGAGGAGGAAGTAGGTCTTTCATACCTGATGAAAGAAGAAATTCAGGTAAAGTTTGTAAATTCTGCCAAATGCAGGAAGCAAAGAGAAGCTCCTGTGGGGTTCTGTGGTTACGGAAAACAGTTCTGGTACAGTTCCCAGAGTATGGAAAACAGCCACCTTTCAGAAGGGGATGAGTAGAGTGTTGTAGCTATAAACTGGTCACACAAATTACAGGACAGCAGTAAATCCCTGGGTCCTGGTCAGGTCCTCCCCTCTGACGGCTGCAGGGTCTCGACAGGAGAACGTGCCTGGTGTGGGGTTTGTGTGCCAGGCTGCACTTGCAGCACCTGTGTTTGGGACTGAAAGCCCCTGTGGCCAGCCAGTACTGGTTCTTTGATAAGAGTTTGCTTCCTGTAAGGGAGTTAATGTGGAGTGGGTTTAATTCCAATATTACAAGGGCAAATATCGGAGGCCTGTTTCCCCATTTTGACTTGTCACACTCCCCTGTGGATAAAATTCCACCAAGCAGAGGGATACAAAAACAAGACTTGAGTTTGTCGAATTCTCTGGAGCTGATTGTTAATTCGTTTACATTTCCCATCTATCAGCTTTAGAACAAGATAAAAAAAACCAACACAACAACTTACTCATTTTCACAGTAATTTGGGAAGATGATACTGTTGTGCACTTTTTCCTCCAGGCCCTTACTGACTGCGGGTTCAAAGGAAATCTAGAGCTGCTGGCATCTCTCTCACAGTTAATTTGTCAATAACCTTGAGCTGGCTTAAGGTAGTGAACAGCAGGGAAAAACAGAGAAATGACACTCTGGGGCTGACTGATGCCCTGGTGGGGAAAGTGCAGGGAATTCCTGGATTTCTGCTTGGGATCATCATGGAAGCAAGACTTTAATAAACACCAATTGTGAAAATGTCTCCCAATTTTTGTACAGGATGAAGAGGATGATGATGACTATGTTGAAGGAGGTGATGAGGAGGAAGAAGGTAAGTGCTCAGGTGTTGAAGTTGTGAGTGAAACAATCAATTCTCTATAATTCTTTGTATTTGTGGGTTTGGGACATGCCCATTAACAAAAACAAAATAAAAGTAAAGTAAAAGTGAGGAAGAAACAACAGTTTTCTGAAAGGAAAGACACTATCTCCTGCACAGTTAGAAATTGTTGTTCTCCGATGCGGAAAGGAGTGGGACTCTGCTGTGCATTTTGTTATTTACATACATTGAAAATATTCCTCAAGTGCACTAGAGTCTCTTCTGGCAAAGCCTGAAGCCAGGAGCAGCTGGAGCTTTCCCTTTATCCAGCTTAAAGTGGTTTCTCCATAAGCAGTTCTGCTACAGGGACAAAGTTCTGTTTGCAAGAAGTGGCTTACTGGAGTATTTTTTAATAAGTTTTTTTCATAAAAAATTCCACATCTCTGTAAAGACAAATCCCAGAATTTCTCGCCAGCTGAGCTCCCATCTCCTCCACGTGCTGGGCTCAGTGGAGCAGGTTTGGGAGCTGGATTTTCCACTTGCTAAAATGGGAATTCTGAAGGAGCAGTGTGAATTCTTCCCTTTGTACAAATGCAGCCCTGGAGTCAGGATGGGCCACTGGCCAGGGAATGACTGCTGGGGAATTCATGGACTGGATGGGGCAGCATTGCACTGCGGGCTCCCACCACCAGAGCGCACAGCGCACCACCCGAATCCGGCCCTTTGCTACAGAAAAACTCAGGGGTGTTGTGCAGGATCCTGGTGCCGGTCATGCAGGGATGTTCCGTCAGGAGCATGTCTGCACCACACGCTCCCCATTCCCATCCCCTGGCTGTAAGTGCTGTGTGGGCAGAGCATAATGGGCTGTGTGCATCCCTCTGTCCTTAGCAGAGGGCGTCCGAGGGGAGAAGAGGAAACGAGAGCCCGAGGATGAAGGCGAGGAAGAGGAGGATTAATTTGCAGGACCAGACTCCAGTTATGGAAGACGCAATAGTGATTATGCAGCTCTGTATGTCCATGTACCATAGATGTCCTGACAGAAATCCTATGTTAACTTTTTATAGCAGAAGTGTGGTTTTACTATTCCTGCCCCTTTTATCATTCCAGATAAACTCTGATAGCCCATAGGGAACCTTCTGTAGAGAACAATTTTCAGCCCTATAATCACTGAAGCCATTGGCAAATTCCCCCCACCAGACTTTTCTTTGGAGCTCTTTAATTTCGTACAATCTTGCTGTGTTGGTCATTGTTAGCCCTGAATCCAACCTCATGCCCCATGGGTTTAATATTGGGAGTTTTTATTCAGGATTTTAAAGTTTTTACGCTTAAAAAGCTGAATTGAAAAATGCTCTACAGCAAATTCCCCACTGTCTTAAATCAGATGACTCTTGGCCAAGTTTTCCATGGATTCAACTGGAAACCCCCAACTAGATGACACCCATGTTTCAATTTTTTAAAAGGTGACTTGTGATTTTTTTGAAGGCTCCTCTCTATTTTGGGTGTTCCAGGGTAAAGCCTCAGTGGGTTTCAGAAGATGTTTTTGTTTTCCTGCTTGCTCCAATGTTCAGTGTTTGGAGTATTCACTAGATTCCTTCAAGGGTGTATTTTGGCAAACTGAAAGAGTTGCGATCCGTGAAGGGTTGCTATCCATAAATTTTCTCCCAAGTTCATTGTCACTGCAGGTATTAACAAAGCAATTAATGTGTAGTTTTAAACTTTTTTGCTAGAAATCTTTGTTAAACCTTCACTCACTTTGCTCTTGCATTGTCATTCTGGGAATTCTGCATCACTCATGGCTATAAAATGTATAAAATAGATGAAATATGCATTTCTGATGCAGAAGTGAACGGGTAACTCCTCCAAGCGTGTTGTTTTCCTCCCCCCAGCTTTTCTAGAACTGTTGAAGGGAAGGATGAACCCAAGTTGGCCCTTCTCTGCACGTCACCTCTTAAACTGTTTAAATCTGGCTGTAGGCAAAACGCTCAGTTTGTGTATAACAGTTGGGAATATTTGGGGGTTTGAGGCATTGAGTAGCTGCAGAGATGCGTCAGGAGCAAGCATGGGGGACATGCAGAGAAGCTTTTTTTCTAGCAGCCTTTATAATTCCTAATCTGCCCCAATGTATCATCTTTCCTGTTGGAAACAAATTTGGACTTCCGGCATTCCTCCTTCAGGCGCGATCTGGGTTTCACACAGTGTAGTCGTGGTATCACACTGACAGACATTGTCTCACATAGGTCCTGAACCAAATATCACACACAGCTTTTTTCCAGAGACTTATTTTTGTATCTGTCCTGGCTGTCAATAGCTGCCGGAAACTGGGGAGAGCCTGCGGGTGGGAGTAGGGAGATTCCTGGGCTTAAGCGAGTCAGTCCCTCATCACCTGGTTCCCTGTGGATATTCCTTAGGAATTTCACACACTAGTTCAGCATGACCTCCAGCTCTTCAGTGGAGTTTAGACTGTGCAGGGTTGAAGTTCTGCAAAGCCCCACTCCCTCTGTGTGTGGTTTTTCCCCCCAACTAGAGCCTTAACTCTGGGTTTCTCCTGTAGCTGTGTAGCAGGGCCGAACCTTCCCGGCCTCGAAGCAGAGTCAGGCGGGCGGTGGCACACTTGGAACAACTGGCTCCTTGGGCCTTGTGTTTTTTAAGGAATATCTCTAAAGACACTAGAAAAGCCGTGGTGAAACTTCCTTTGCAGCCACAACCAAGTCCTGTGTTTGTGATGAGTCCTGGGTGGGTCAGTGCATGGTTGTCATGTCCTGGAGGCTCTGGGCGAGGCACTCACTCCGTGCTCAGCTTTGAGAGAAAAAGTGTTTTCCCATCCTTTTGCTTATTGTCTTTAGATTAAAACTTGTTATTTATAAGTGTGTACGTTAGAGCACCTCCATGTCAGGGTTTTACTTAACTCTCTGTTACTGATGCAGATAAAATTAGTTTTAAATGGAAAAAAGAATCTATTTTGATGGATTAAAATAATGTGGGTAGTGGGCTTGTTTGGATAAGCAAGTCCAGCTCCTGAGACCAGACAGACTGAGCTCCGAGGGGTGACAGCCCTTCCCTAGGCCAGACTTCCCACTTCCCAAACACCCGCAGTGCCGTGCGTCAGCCACCACGTGGAACCTGAGCCCCTCACGAACCCAACTCCCCAAGAATCCGTTTGTCCCAGTGTCACCATCCCCGGTCCCGTGTCCTCCGCTCGGCATGCAGCAACAGCGTTTTTTAACGAGGAATTCAGAGCCTCCAGATAACTTTTGAAACTTTTTTGCTTGGTGGGTGGTCTTTTCATGCAAATACGTCAGGGTGGGTTTTCTATTTTGTAGAGGTTTTGTCCTATTTTAATGCTCTTTGTATGGCAGTCTGTATATAGTGTGGTTCGGTTCCTTCTCCGACTCTTTCCTGAAACTTTGGAGTAACTGATTTTGTGCAACTGTGTTTTGAATAAAGCCATGACAGTGTTAAATTAAAGACAACAGCCCTGCAGCACTCTTCTGGTAACTTTTAGTTGTAACAAAACATGTTTCCTCCCCATGTGTGCTGTAAATTTTAAATTAAAAAGTTTTCAAACCGAATTATTTCAAATAAATTGAGACTATTGTATTGGATTACTTCTCGGGTTATGTCCACCTGTGGAGAATAGGATGTTTCTCAAGGAATGGAGTATGGGAATTTTCTTACCTGTTGTGTTTAAATGGGGTGGAAATCCGCAGAATGGTGTGTCTTTCTTTCTCGGGATGGAACTTGGACTTGTGGTACTTTAGTCCTTGGTAACACTGTAACAGTTGAGGAAGGATGTTCTGGAAAACCTGGATGGTTCCCTGAGTGTTTCCAGGTGAGTTTAACACAGATGTCATAGACATCTGAGTCTGGGCAAGTCTTGAGATTTGCTTTTCACAGATCCTGCCTTCTGCCTGGGAGCCTGAGCCAAGTCTGGTGCTGAATTATTCCTCACACAAGAACAATGTTTAAAAAAACCCTGCTGCTCCTCCCGAGCTAGAGAGAGCATTGTTCTATCTTGGGATTAGTCCAGCATTCCTGGCAAAAATCCCTTGGATGCACTTGAGAAAGCCCTTGGCAAACAGGCTTTTCTGCTGCTGGATAAGCCATTAGGCAAGGAATGGGTGGTGACTTTCTGGGATATTTTATTTGGTTTTAAAGGGTGGGGAAGAATTGCCATTCCAGCTGAAGCCCCACGCTGGTGCCTCTACCCTGTGCACCCATTTCCCACCGGATTTGGGGCCAAACAGGGAACCTGAGTTTCAGGATGACTTTAAACAGGTTAAATCCATCTTTTGGGGGTGCAGGTGGGTGAGGTAAAACCAGGCTGTCATATGGTACTTTGATGGCAAAGGAGAAAAGAGGAAGCTCAAGTGCTGTGTGAGCACATCTTGAAAGCCAGGAAAAACCTGCGGTGTGGCTGATGGGCTCCTCGTGTTTGGAACCGCCTCTCCCCGCCCTGCCCCAGCTTCTGGTATACACAGTTGACCTGCTGCCACAGCGCCAGGCACCTGTCGCTCGCGGGGTCTTGGGATGGGATAGGGCAGGGACCAAGGGATGCGGCCGCTCCTCGTGGTCCAGCAGCGCCCCAACCTGCGGTCTGTCCCACTGGAAAGCCCCCCCGCCCTCCATTTTGTTGCAGTGAGGGGAAGCCGGGCGGGGAGCTTCCTCCGTCCTGGTCCTTCCTCCTGCTCCTTCTCCCGAGCCTTTTGTCTTGTGGTGCCTCTTCTTGCTCTCTCCCCGGGCTTATCTCCCCCTCCCAGTGGTGCTGCTTCCCCCCCCCTTCCTTCCTCAGGGGTCGGGGCGCCTTTCCCCCAGCCCCGTGACCCCTCCTGAGGGGGAGCGCGGGCCTCCAAGCGCGGCAAACCGCGACCGACGGGGCTCCCCAGCTGCGGGCACCAGGGGCCGAGCCGCGACCCCGCCGCTGATTGGCTGAGATTTGCCGCAGTTCCGCCCCTCCGCCTTCCCGCCACCCGCGCGCGCGGCGCCCCGCCTACGGCCCCTCAGGCCCTTCATGGCGGCGGTGAGAGGGAAAGTGCCCCCAAATGCCCCATTTTCACCCCAAAACAGCTTCTGCTCCCCCCGAAGTGCCCCATTTCCACTCCAAACAGCCTCTGCTCCCCACCAGCCTTCAGGAGAGGCTTTTCCCCTCAGGTTGTATGAACTTCATTCTGGTGGTGGAAAACAACGCGGTTCAGAGTCCAAGCGGAGAAAAAAACCGAAAATACAAACCGTGATCCCGAAGGTAGTTATACATGGCGTGTGAAACCGTGATCGCGGAGGTGGTGAGCAACGTTGTGTGAGGAAGGGTAAATTCAGCCAGGCTTTGGTACTAATGCACCAGGTGAAAATAGGAAGAAATTCCTCATGAAATGCTTCAGATTGTCTAGTTAAGCCCAATAGCAAGAGAGCTCCAAAGTGTGTGTTTTCAGGCAGCTCCTTCTGCTATGTAGTTCCTAATGTCCCCCAAATTGGTCCGCTTTCCCAGGGGAATGTGGCATGTGCAAGTTACAAGGCAAATCTCCCTGTTTCTCAACTACATCCTTACATCCTATTGCCCATTTCCAGGTTAATTCAACCTAGACACAGTACTGAAGGGATTTGGGGTTATTTTTGTGACCCAGGTGCCTGGGTCAGGAGAATGATGGTCTGAGGCTCCCACAGATCAGACTTTCAAAAAAGGGGGGGGGGTTTGGTATGAAATGTGACCAAGAACTATTAGAACTATCCCTTGCCATTCCCACACATTCGATAATGACCAGTTAGCCTTTGCCCCCCTTTATTCTTCCTCAGATAAAATGAATTTGAAAAACCTTATACTGCTGAGGATATAAACCCCGAGGGTCTCTCGATGCCTAGCCCGCAGGCAGCTCACTTTCAACTTTCCTCATCTATATTTTTATGTGTGAATGGGGAAGCCGACATTCTCATGGAATCCCATGAATTCAGGAATTTGGCCTTGGAGAAAACTGTAAAATCCTTTGAGCTGCGTGATGGAGTAATGAGAAATTTCAGAATGAAAACTGCCTCATTCTACAGCAAACAGAGCTGTTGTTGATTTTGGCAGCAGAGCTGCTGTATGCTAAAAGTACACCAGATTCACTGGTCATACCCATTGCAAAGGTCTGAACTGAAGAACGAGATCTGAATTTATGAGATAAAAATGGTGCTTGAATTATTTTTATCTATTTCTGAGTCTCTTGGTTGTGCCAGGGGTTGCACTGTCACATTAGATGTGCACACTCGTGTTCTCCATTTGCTCATCGATCAACTGGCACAAATGGAGAGCCAGGAATGCGGCTCCCCCCGGGGTACCAAAACACATGGGATAGGACAGAAGGAGTCAGGGGCAGCAGCTGCTTGAAGCAGGACATGGAAAATGTCCCTCTGCAGAGCCTGGGACAGGGAAATTCCTATTGCTACTGCTGTTGGGAAGTTTCTCACTGGAGTTAGAGTTTGGTCTCCTGGGGAACACTCTTCTGGTTTTAAACTTTAAAATTACAGTTCATAGTATGCTTCATAGTATGTTCGGTTTCTGCTTTGAGTGTGTCTCATTAGAAAAATAATAAAAATGACCCCCAAAATAGCCAAGGAAAGTCCTTCCTCCTGCTTCTAATTTAATTGGCACAAATGAGGGAGGATTCAAAAATAAATGTTCGGCCACAACAGCAAACCAGCAGAAATCCACAGGACACATTAAAGCTGGGAACTCCTGCTGCTGAGGAAAGGATTCTGTTCTAGGCAAAAAATGACCCCAGAGTGTGGGTTCATGTTGGAAAAAGAGCTGGTCTCTCCTATGTGAATGAAGCATGTTCACACAGGGTGTTTGAGGGGCATTTCCTTCTAGAGTAGAGTTAATTCAAATAAAATAATCTAGTGATGGCTGAGGAGCAGCCAGTCAGGGCTCCTCAGCATGGCCTCAGTGAAGCACTGATATCTTCTGGCCATTTGTGAGGGGCTTGGTCACATGCTTGTCCCTGGGAATGTTGAGGACATGCAGGAATCATGTTTAATTAGGAATCTGAGGCTGGAAGGGAGCTCCTGGCTAATGGCATATTGAAACTAAGGTGTCCCTGCAGCAAGTGCCTTTCTGAACTCATTTCAGAACCACATCTGTGTCTCTCAGCTTCATCACCATGATGAGTCATAATTATTCTGCTTAAAAGTGTGCTGTGGTGTTTCTTCTACGCTCTGTGTGTTTTGAGTGAGCTCCCATGTCACAGCAGAACCCAGTTGGAATGACTTGGGTAATTTGTGTTCCTGGAAACCAAGAACATCTTCAATGTGTTCTTTCATCAGCATCACTGTTGGAAGATCAACACCAAAAGCCGTAGGATCAGCCTCGGGAATTCAAGTCTTGCCCTGTTTTGTGCAAGCTGTAAGTGTATTTAAGAATGTAATTGAGTGCTGACTTTTTAATGCCAAGTACTAGCTGTGCTCACACCTCCCGTACACACCCACCCCATACTCCCGCTACAGTTGTGCGGCTCCAAAAGCTGCTGGTGTTAAATTCTGTGTTTGGGGTGTGCTTTGAAGAACAGACTTGTGGAGATTGGAATGTTTTCTCTGATGACCTACTGAGGGGTATTTCCATCTCAGTCGTGTAGCGCTGTGGGGGAGAAGGTTGCTTGTTGATGAAATCTCTTACATTAACATACTACACAAATTAACAAGGTTTTCCCTGAGAGAGCCCTTTGTTTTCCACCATCATCCAGAGTTCCTCCTCATTCACATCCCTGCACAGACCACATCATTCCTGTGCAAGCAACAGGAGGGACAGAAAGAGGAAGAATATTAACCTCTCTCTGCTCTGAGGTTCTGGATCACTGGAGGCTTCAATTGATGCAGAATTTCTACATGAACGTTAGGCATTCTCACTACAAAGAAGACTCCCAGATCATCACTGAAAAGCAACAAGTATTCCCTAAAATAAAGTGACGAATCCCAGAGAAGACGAGAATAATCAAATGCCTGCATTCTCATGTGCATCTCAATGCAAGTTTTTGAAGTGCTTTAGTAAACTTCCCAAATCACTCTCTCCTCTTTCCAACACACCTGGATTTCTAATGGTGTGGAAAATGTGCTTCCACTGGGAATCAAACAGGTCTGGACCAAAGTTAGGGCTGCCTGGCCGGGGTGGGAGCGGGCGGCACTCGGGTTGCTGTTCTTGGATGTATTTTCCTGTCAATCCGTGCGTGCACTGCACGGGGAACCGGGCACCACCACGCTGCTGCACAGCCCGTGTGATTCCCCCTGTGCCGCGTGCGGAGCAGGGAAGGGAAATAGTTCAATAATTGCAGTTCCATGGAAAACTCCCGACGGCTGTTCCGTAAGAACGCATTCCCAACCCTCCCGGTGAACTCGGGTTGCAGAAGCCCTGGACCGGCAGAACGAGCACTAGAGGGCACAGCGCGACCAGCGACGGGCGCGGGTTTTGGCGAAGGGGAGGCAGAGCCCGGCTGTCTCTGAGCTGCCTTCCACCCGTGAGAGTCCAAGTGACTCCTTAAAATGGCACCCTTTGGAAGGTTCTGGACTCATTAACTGCGTTAATTCAAGGACGAAAATGCGGCAGAGAATCAGAGAATATCCCGAGTCAGAAGGGACTCTGCCCAGAGAGGTTGTGGACTCCACATCCCTGGAAGTGTTTGAGATCAGGTTGGACGGGGCCTGGAGCAACCTGGCCTAGTGGAAGGTTTCCCTGCCCGTGTTAGGAGATGGAACTGTGTGGTCTTTAGGCCCCTTCCCCCCAGCCATCTCTACATCTCCCTACATCTCCAGTAACATAAATAATTTTATAAGTGATATAAAACATTTCCAGAAAGCATATATTGAAAGCATGAAGCCCTCAGGATCCTCTGCCCAGACAAACTCCTTCCTTCCCTCTCTCTCAGTGTTTCAGTGAGCGCTCCAGCAGCCTCATTGTTTGGATAATTCAGGGTGCCAGATGGCTGTAAATATGTTCACAGTCCTCCTTACCCTGCTCCCTCCTCCCTGGCACCCTCACTACTCTAGCTGGTACTGAGCACCTGGTCTGTTCCCGTTTGGAGCCTCCTTTCTCCCCTCTGGAGCTAAATTGGCACCTCTGGTTTGTATTTTCCCTTTAAATGAAGTGGGAAGATCTTAGGGAATGTTTCATACTAGGGAATACTTCCTTCACTGTCACTTGCATCATCAGTTAACTGAAAACGTGCCTCCTGCCCTGTGGCATCAGCTTCCTTCCCGCAGGAATCCCGTCCCTGACACAGGAAGGTGCAGCTCACCTACCGGGAATCACGAGGGAGGAGCAGCTTCTTCCTATTTTGAGCACAGCGATCTCATACTTACCCTTGGCATGGGGCAAGGGCACACAGAACAGGGTGATTCATCCCAAATCATGCCCTGAGGACCTGGCAGAGGCAGCGTTTGAACAACCGGCCCCATTCTTGCTGCCTCACAGGCTCTGGATTCATTGTCATACTCTGATCCTGTTATTCCATAACTCAGGAGTGCCCAAATCTTGGGGCCTGAGCCCCTGAGATAACTTTTCTGTTTAGCGAAACATTCCCAATCTGCTGAGCAGTAAGAAAACGACAGAAAACTGTTTCAACAGCACTGTAAAAAGGGAAGTTGGTTTCAAGACTTCTGAAAATACAGGCAGTGACGTTTTGAGAACTGAGGAATAACTGAGGTCACGAGCTGCCTGAGGAGTGCTGCAGCAGCACAAACTCAGGTCACGGGAAGGGTGAGCTGTGCCCATGAAGAAACAAGAATTCAGCCAGATTTGTCTGTGGTTTTGCTCACATTGATGAGCTGGTGGGTGAACCCTTCCCTGGAAGGCAGGAGGAAGCAGATGGCAGCAGGCAAATATCTGACGAGCAAGAAGAGAGAAACCGATTTTCCAAAGGATCTGTTTGACATACAGAGGACAAATGTTGTTTTTATGAGCCAGTATGAGCCAGGCCTCTCATTTATTGAACTTTACCAGTTTGTGTCCTGCCAGCAGACCTAAACTGAGTGACCCTGTGACCCATAAGAGCAAGAGAGCCAGCAGCCCGGAGCAGGCATTCTGAGCAGGCTTTTCCAGGAACTATCAGGATTCTGAATGCCACCTCATGATTTCTGGGAAGCATGACTCCCAGCTCAGTCTGCAGAAAGGTAGACAGCGCTCAGATTATATATAGCAGCAAGTGGGCTGAGAGGAGAAACACTGGGCTGCATGGAGCGGGAGGCTGCTCTGGAGAAACCCAGGGAGTGTCTTACGGTGCAGCACAAACCACAGTGGCACCCAGCGAGTGGAGCTGGGCCAGTGCTGGCCTGTGGGCAGCTGGCACTAATGGAGAGAAGGAGAGCCCTGGGCAGTGCCAGGGGCAGGTTGGGTGCACACAGATTCATCCCTTGCTCTCAGCTCTTCTTCATCCTGTTTCACCCCCTACCATGGGCAGGGACACCTTCCACTATCCCAGGCTACTTCCAGGCCTTGTCCAACCTGGCCTTGGACACTTCCAGGGATCCAGGGGCAGCCACAGCTTCTCTGGGCACCCTGTGCCAGGGCCTCCCCAACCTCACAGGGAAGAATTCCTTCCCAAAATCCCATCTAAACCTCCTCTCTTTCAGTTCAAAGCCATTAATGACTCAGCCCATTTGTTGAGAGTCCTTTAAATAATGAAGTCCACATCTCCACTGGCTCATTCCAGTCAATGCCAGACCTTTGCCTACTGCCCAGTGTCAGCCTGTGAGGCACAGATTCCTTCAGCTCTGAATGGTTCCCTCTGTCCTCCTGTCCTACATGTATGGGCTCTTTATTCTGACCACAGGCCCCGTTCCACCAGCCCCAGGGCAGGGGTTTGGAAGGAGAAATCCCTATTTCAGTGCAGAGCTCCCAAGCCACTGGTGTCAGGAGGGGGCTGAGCTCTGCACTTTGAACTCTGGCCTCTCCCAAACATTCCCAAATATTAAAAAGATTTAAAACACCTGTCTTGCCTCTGGGCCGGGATGATTTGTGTCAGAACAGAGCAACAAGTTGGTAAACACATTACAAATTAAGGAAGTGGAAGAGTCACTGTAGTTTTCAGTCCTTCGGGACGTTTTATAGAATCAAACAAATCCACAGTGTCTGAAAGCAGAGATTTGTCATTCCTGGTCCAGGCTCAGGAAACAATTCCAAAAGGTACACCTACAGCTGCACCTTTTGCCTTTTCCAAGGTGTCACTTTACCAGGTGTCATGTCAAACATCCCAAGTGTCAAACCAGCCCCTCTGGCCACTCAGGGAGGGGAGTATGGGGATCTCTGAGCCTGACGAGGAACTCCCCAACAGCTCAAATTGGATTTAGGGAAAAGAAATCCAAGGCACCATACTGTGTATCTCACCAAAGAATTCCTTCCTGAAGAGAGGGAACACACACAAATCATCACATGTGCATATTCCAGGGATACATTTGCACACAGGTATATCTGGCATACAAAACTACTGATTTTTTCCCTTTTCTCTCTTCTTTTAGGGAAGTGGGTCTGTTCTTGCTGAGCTTTAATATGAAAACCCGGTTGGAACTTGTTAAGTCAATAATTATTCTTGTGAATATGGGTCAGACTATTTTATGTCTCTTCCTCTCTAGGGACTTGGAAGAAGGTTCAATCCTCCAGCACTCTGAGGTAGGAAGCACACTTCCCATTTTATTTCAGAAGTCCAAACTGATTGTCCCATGGGGATAAAAGCTGATGAGGGACAGGGTCGTGTGAGCAAGAGGCATCACTGGAGCACTGGGTGTTCACCTACAGCTGCTGACACAGGTGTCCAGGAAAGAATGCCCCCAGCTCTGATAACATATCGGAGTGCCTTGGGATCCCATGAAATTTATTCTAAGGGTATGCTGAACATATTGTTCAGTTGGGATATTGGAGGGTCTGTAACTTCCTACCTTCCACCTCTGGACACAAATCCCACTTTCTCTTTTTAAGGCATTTGCCTTATTGGAGAAAAAAACCCAAAATAACAATTTCTGCAGTTTTCTCCATCAATAACTCCAAGAATCCTTCTGCACAGCAGTAGCCATCGGCTGTGTTGAAAAATTGTATTTATCCACCCCTTCCTCAGCCTGAGAACCCTCTGCCATGAGTCACTGGTGTTCCTGCTCCACTTGGGAGGTTAGGGGCTTTTTCCAGTGATGGAAACTGCTGGAAAAACTGGACTTTATCCATCACAATTTTATTCCTGTGAACTGCTTTGTTAAGTGTAATTCCAGCCTGCAGAATAGCCCACTGCTACTGGAACAACATGAACCTGTTTCTGCTTTACACCAGAGTTTTGCCGCCCGTCAGCACTGTGAAAGTTGCCTCCAAGTGTAAATTCTATTTAAAGCCACCAAAAGCCTCTTAATCGGTAGCTCCTGCTTTCCAGCGGCCTCTCAGCACTGCGGAGACACTGCAGCTGCTCCCTCTGTCCCCAGATCTGCAGTGGGTGAAACTTAGGGCAGCTTTGTGTCACATGGGGCTGATCTGTGGGCCTGCATCCCAAAACGTGCTCCCTGGGCAGGAACTGTGTGGGGTGGGTTCAGCTCCATCTGAGCACAGCCCCTGTGGCTTATGGGGGTTTGTTGGGTTTTCAGCCCTCTCTTCCCAGGCTGTTGGGTGCCAATGTTTCACAGAGTCATGGAATCATGCAATGGTGTGGGTCNTGGGCTCCTGTGTGCCGCATGCAGCCGGGGTTCCTTGCCCCACCGTCCTTATTTGGCTGGGAGCGGGAGCATTCCGGGGATTGGCTGTGCTGGGAAGCAGGCAGGGAGTGCAGGCACTGGAGCCGAGTGCCAGCTGACGAGCATAGCACACGCTCGCTCGCTCCTCAGCATGTGTTGAGCAAATTGCAGCTATTTTTATAGGAGACGCTTTGCCTACATCTTAAGAATCCAGTCCCAATCCCGTCTCCCTGTAGTGTAATGGGAAATCCCCTTCCCAGCCCCCTTTTCCCTGTTCTGTGTGGGTTTTCAAGGCACAGCTGGGCAGAACCCAGACTTCTTGTCCATTATCAGGCTTCAGACTTCTCTGCAGTGTACCGCCCAGCCAGGGCACTCTGTATTCCTGTAATGATCCAGTGTTTTGTCTCCAGAGCCAACATAATTGCCACACTGGACAATACGAGCCCTTTCTGGGAATGGCAGACGGCTGCTCCACTGCTGGGCGAGCAGGTCCCCTTTGTGCAGTGTTATTCCCGCATGGATAGACGCACCGACTGGGGGGCAACGCACAAAGCGACGTCTGTGCTGCCCTTGGCTTTGCAGCTCTGTAGGGCTCCCTGTGCCATGCCAGTGGCTTTGGGAATGCCACCAAGGGCAGGGGGCCAGGCAGGGGGCTGGCGGGAGGCAGCAGGGAAACACGGGGAAAAACTGTGAGGGGTGAGCAGAGGGGCAAGATCCCCAAAACTGCCTTTAGGAGCTTCAGGGCCTCCCTGAGAGAGCAGGGCAGGGCTGCTCAGGTGTGCCAGGGGCAGCTGCACCAGCAGCTGCTCGTGGTGACCTTTCAGCCCTTCCCGGAGTCTGTGGTGGCTCTTCCAGAGGCCTCCACTCGGAACAGCATGGCAATGAGCATTCCAAAATCCAAGGGGAGTCACTGGTGTGGGAGTCACAAATACAGCACCTTGCTGGCACTACCTGGGATGCAGGTCACAAGGGAGGTTCAGTGCTTCCTTGCAAAAAACTTTGTGGAGCAATCCAGTTCATCAGCGTGGAAAGGCACTGAAAGTTATCCCTGGAAGTATCACTGGAGTCTGATTAAGCCAAACTAATTGAGAAAGGTTTGGGGTTTGGTTTTATTTTTTTCTTTAATTTAAAAAAATCTTGTCATCACAGCCAGGAAAGGAAAGAGAAAACACCAACCATGACCAGGAAGTAACTCTGTGGGTTTAATATTTTCGTGAACTATTTGCCATGTAGGTAAGGGAATTAGGTTTCCTTTTAAAAAACAAGGAACAGTTGGATGTTAGCACGAGTGAACTTGTGAGACACAGCCACATCCTGCTCATGGGTGTGAAAGCTGAGCCAGCCCGTGAGCCGGTGATCTGAGCTCTGCTCCAGGCTCAGCTTTTGTTCCAACAGGGCTGATTCAGATCCTGAGCAGCCCAAGCAGAGCCTGCTGCTATCTGACTGTGACACTGGAGAGAGCAAGGCAAACCTACCAAAACTGCTGTTGGCTTGTGGTGTCCAGCTCCCGCACACACCCCCTGATTTTTCAGCTCAAAGAAAAGGTAAAAAAAAAAGAGAAATTAGTATGAAAAAGCCCAAACCCCCGCACCTGCCTGTGTGGACTGTCGAATCCAAGGCTTTGATCCTCTGGTTGCACAGAAGGGAAGACACATCGCTGCTACCTCCCACTGCTCGGGGCCAAGGGGGTCTGTGAAGCATTCACGGCCCGGCAGGATCAGGGTGGATATAGATTGCATCACTGCTGCCCTTTCGTAGGGCTCTGTGTGCACCCCAGAATAACAGCTGCCAGCCCCAAGTTCTTTAGGGGACTGTGCCAGGACAGAGCTCTGCAAGCTGCACCCAGCAAATGCCTCAATGGCCTGTGTAACACTGGAGACCAGTCTGGACTTCCCACATTTTCAAGAGAGCTCCTGGATAGTGGGGACTTCCAGGCAGTGGTGGAGATGGACCCCTTTTTTGACCTTTTAATGTCATTTATTTTGGAGAGGATGGTGAGGGAACAGGGCAAGTGTCCTGGTGAAGGAGATGTAGCTTGGGACACAGCCCATACATGAGGGCAGCAATGCCAGGGTTCATCCAGCTCGCCCCATGTGGATGCTCCAGGCAGACATGGGCAGGTCCTGGGAACCCGTGCTCGCTCCTGTGCTTGGAGCACGACAGGAGCTGAGGCCTGCAGTGCAAAGGGAGCTCTTACAAAGGAGGTATAAACTGCAACTGATTTATTGGAACACTGGGTTGATTCATCAGGGGATGTGATGGAGGAAAGGAAGGGTCCAAGCTTTGAGAAGCAAATTTGGGTGAGAACAGGCACCTTTTCACTCTTTTGAACACTGTAAATAATAATAATTAAAAAAAAAGACCAGATGGCCGCCCTCCCCAGTCCCTCCCTCCCATCCCAAGGCTTGCCTTCACATCATGCTCTTTCTAAACTGCGACTGTGAGCTCTGTTTGGGCTTCGAGTCTGACTGCTGCAGCTCAAACTGTTTGTACAGGTCCCTCAGCTCTTTGATCTCCTGCAGCACCCTCTTGGCTTGGCTCCAGGTGGAGGAAGCCTCCCCCAGCAGCCTCTCAGATTCCTGCAGGATCCTTTCAGAGTCCGACTTGGAAGATGATGAGGAAGAAGAGGTGGTGGTGATGGTGGTGCTGGTGTTGGAGTCCTTGGTCTTTCTCTTGCCTTCCCCGTAGCCCTTCACCTCTGTCAGCAGTTCCTGAGTTTTTTCCAGTTTCAGTGCAACCAGTTCCTGTATCCGGGACAGCTGCTCTGGCTCTGCCGAGGCAAACTGAGCCTCCAGCCCCTTCCTCAGCACCGCCCGGTGCGTGGAAGAGTCCCGTCGGGACAGGATTTCTTCCATGGAGGCACATTTATTCTTTTCTGAGTGTGAGAGCTTTTTGGGGACCTGCGGTGTGTACATGGTCCCTTTGTCAAAGGAGTCATTGCGCTGCCCAGCGCTGTCCCACGAGGTCACCTCCTGCCGTGGGAGGCTCCCTGTCCGCCCTTTCTCCGATGACTTGGTGTTCTCCGAGTCCGAGCGGCGCCGCCCAGCAGTGAGGTGTGCCACGGACTTGTCCAGATCCACCCGGAAACTCTCCTCGCAGGTGCCGTGATCCTCCGGAGAGGCGTCTTCCTCCTGGATCAGGTCGAGGGTCAGCATTCCATCGGAGGTTGAGGTAGATGCCTGGAGGAGCAGGAAGCAGAGCTGTGTTGGCACCAGAACGGCTGCACCTTCTTCCAAAAGTCTCTACACTGTGGATACACACTACAGAGAGGGAGCAGGAATGCTCCCTCAGCCAGTGACAGAGCCTGGGGTGGGGGTCTGGCTGAGCTGCAGATCCACAGACCCAAAGCACTGTGGCTGAGACCTCCCTGCTCACGCGTGAGCAGCTCTCTGGCTGTTCCCAGCGGGAAACTGAAGGAGCAGGTGTCAGCGATGGCAAACTGGGACTCTGCCCGAAGGTTTGTACAGTGCAATGGTCCACAAGAACAGAGGATGAGAGCTGATGACCCAGAGCTGTCCTTATGGCAACTCTCAGTTCAGGATGGAGCTCCATCACTGGCTCTCCTTGCACTTACTTACAAATGGAGCACATCCAAGGGAATTTCACTCAAGCAGGTGTCTGGGATTGGTTGTACCTACCACAGCCATGAGGTGACCCCTCGTGGGAGGGCGCCGGGAGTGCTGGATCTTGGCTCTGTCACGCGTCGGGTGGGCAAGGAAACTGTCCTCTTCCACGGTGACCTGCAGGGTGACACAGGTTGTGAGCACGGAACATGAGCCATTCCCAGCTCCTGGAGCTGTAACCAGGAGGAGACTGACAGGGAATGGGGTGTGGGAATCCAGCCCTGGAAGCGGCCCAGTGTTCACCTGGTCTCTCCCCTCTGTGCTGTGATGGGATCAGATCTGCTCAAGTCATTCCTGACAACTGAACCTGTTTGCAAAGATTCCTGTGATAGACTCTCTTGGAAGCCACCTCTCCCAGTGTTTGCCGTGCTGCTTCCTGCTCTAAAGCCTCCCCCATAGTCTGACCTTGGTTTTCCTTCACCACAGGCTCTGTGCTGCCATCCAGGAGAGGAAAGAGCCCCCTGGCAGTGCCATGGTGCTGTGGGAAGCTGAGTGTGAATGGGAGATCTGAGACAGGTCTGAGCTGAGGAAGAGTTGCCATGAAACATTAATGTGAGAGTCAGTCCTGGAGCGAGGGCACAGCTGGCTCCAGGGGTTCTCCTTCACACTGGAGAAAACTATGTGGGCATGCTCACCCTGACCTGCCTCTGCCAGCCCACCTGGCATTCTGAGTATACCCTGTGTCCCCAGGAGGAGGCTGAACTGGGGCTACTCTGTTATTTTTCCTGGCAGAAGCTGCTTTGTGTAACTGAGACTTTCACACTCCCCTTGAGAAGCGGGAGGAGCTCCGCTGGAGACACTTTGTGTGGATGTGTCCCCATGACAGGGCTGTTCCCAGCAGTCTCAAACCTTCACCCAGGCTGAGACGGGAGGCGGGGACCAGCCTGAATCCCACTCACCTCATCCAAGATCCGGTTTTTAGCACGTGTGATCGCAGAGTTGAGGGCGTTAATCCAGGACTCTTTCTCTTCTGGACTCACAGCCAGGAAGATCAGATTTGGTGCCTACAAAAGAGGGAATTCAGGTCAGTGCTGGAACTCTCACAGAGAGGGGCCCTGGCCAGTGTGAGGCCTGCAGCCTCTACAGAGAAGGCAAAGCAGAGCTGAGCCTCCAGCCCTGTCTGCCCTACACAGCAAACCCCAGGACCATCTACATCCCTGCCCACCCCTGCCAGTGGCTCTTGGGCTGGCTGCATCTGGGCAAGCCCCACATACCGTGTTTCCAGGCTGCCTGGAGTGGGCGAGGGTAAATTTGCTGTGGTTCTTTTTGCTTCTACTTTTGGACTTCCTGAGCTCTTCACATTTCTCGTAGTCACTCAGGTCAAACGTTTCCGGTATATTTTTTTCATCTTTTACCTGCAAAACAGCAAGAAAATTAGAGCTTTGCAGATGTCGGACAGATACTCTGCTGCTCCGGGCAGCAGGATTTCAACATGAGGGTTTCAACTTGTCCCTTTTGGAATGAGGGGGCATATTTAGAAGGATAGCAAGAAAATCACACTTTGCCAGGTTAATTCCTGCCTCTTCTACCCTGAGTTACTGCGGCCAGGCTGAACAGCCACACAGGTGTGATCAGACACAGCATTCCTGCTTGTGGACCCTCCAAATATGCAGTATTTACTCCAGACACAAGGAGAGGGCCCTGTGTACTGAGAGGGGGCTAGTGTGGAGGTGGGAGGTGCTGGAGAAGGTGGACTCTCATCTCTGGTTCAAAGGGACAATTATTCTCTGCAGACAGCAGAACAAGAGCTGGAGGGATAAGGATTAGCACTCCCTATTTTTACCCTGTGCTGGCATCTGGCTCCAGGGGAAGCACGGCTGGGCCCAGAGTGTGGACATGACGCTGAGCCCCAGCCCTGGAAGGGGGCTGTGGGCAGAAACCACCACCCAGGGCAGGGGCTGCCAGGCTGTCATGAGGCTCTCAGTGTCCTTTAGAGAGTCCTTGAGTGACCACTTTACAAGATCTCCCGTTTTCCAGGTCTGTTCCCCAACACTCTGCACTGCCAGTGTGACAGGTACATGGCGATGGATCAGTGTCACAGAGGCTCAGATTAAAGATGGAGCTTGCACAGGGTCATTGAGGCTGCGGCTGCACTGGGGGACAGGCAGGGGTCTGGGGGCAGCACATAGGGGTCTGGATGCTGACCCCTGACGGTGCCGTCCCATGGGGACACTTGGAGCAAAGGGGAGAGAGATGGCAAAACTCTCTGTACCCTTCCTCTTCATTGCTCTCCTAATGCACCATCCTCAATCCCACTCCTATAGCAGGGAAGCTCTGCTCTTCCATGGTAAACACGAGGAATTAGGAAACTGGGGTGGGAGACAGCTTGGGTTTGCATGTCCATTACAGACACTGCAGCAGGCTCAAATCCACATCCATCTGCTTAATCCAACTCCAGCCAGTCATTCCAGGCTGGATCGGCGGTGGAGGGTGTGTAACTCAGGTGCTGGGAAGGCAGATGGTGGTCTGAGCCCTTGGATTTCCTGAAAGGACTCCACCCCATTTCATACATTTCCTCCACAGTTTTGGCACTGAAGGAACTCCCCATGATTCTTCCATAGAATTTAATCAGATAGGGTGACTAAACCAGCTTCCTAACCAGGGACATGAATAAACTGACCATCTGGCCCTCCCTGATGACTGCAGCTCTCCTCTGTCCTTCGTGTTTGTGCTCCCAAGTGTGTCCACAGGATCCACGGGACAATCACCGGCACTGCCATCCTGATGGCCCAGAGCTGGTTCCTGCTCTATCACATCCCCTGTGTCTGGGTGTGATAACAGAGACTGTCTGGCTGCACATCCTCCCTACATGCTGCTAATCGGCTTTGATCTCTTCTTACTCCCATCCTACAATCCACCTCTTTCCAAGAATCTTAGCTGAATTCAGCCCAACTCATTTGCAGCAGGAAAAGCTGATCCCCTCTGATCCCCCAGCTGTGCTCTGCGGCTGAGACCAGAGCCCTTGCTCCAGATGTTTGCTCATGTGGGTCACTGGGGCTTCCCCAGCCCTTCCCTTCCTCCACAGAGCTCACAGAGCTGGGACTCAACCTCCTGCCTCCAGGAATATCCACAGGAGGCTGCAGGACAGAGCAGGTGTCTTTGGTTCAGACAAACACCCTGCAGGTGCAGCTCATCCTTTAAATGCCTCTGAATGACACAAACCAGGGCTCTGACACTGCACTTGGACACGTGGAGGGGATCCTGCTCCTGTGTGTGACCCATTATAAAACACTTAAAACTGGAAATAAGCAACATCCACAGTGGGATTCCTAGGGGGAAGAGGGTCAGCAGCAGCCTGGAGTAGGTGGCTGTGGTGGCACAGAAATTCCAGAGGGCACGGGAAGGACAGTGGGTGTCTCACAAGGGGCATGGCCTGCTGAGCCCCCTCCCAGCTGATGTAGCAGAGCATCCAGTGTGCAGAGAGAGAAACTGGAGAGAAGGAAGGTGAAAGGCAACATCAGAGGCACTTGCCAGCTCTTTTGTCCTTTGTGGCAGGCTCCTGACGCCAAAAGGAGGGAGGTGGTGGCATGAGAGGCAGCTCAAAGCAGCCTCGGAGGTAGGAGAGGCTGAGGACAGTTGTGCAGCCCATTCCCCGTGAAAACAGGACAAAACCAGCCCCTGAGGAGCCACAGACCCACTGGGACCATGTGGCAAACAGAGCTGAAATCTTAGTCACTGTGTCAATCGCAGGTGGGTGACAAACCTGCAGGGTGTCACCTCCTCCATGTTCTCAATGAGATAGGGACCATCCAAATCAAACCTTCCAGGCTTCTCCAAAGGGGATTTGGCTGGATGTGTCCCAGCACCCGGGCAGTGCCCAGGAGGAAGCAGCCTCTGGTATCAGTTCTCAGTAGGAAGGGATGAAGCAAGAGGTTGATGGTTGATTTTGGCAAAACCATTCCCAACTGGGATGTTTCCAGCAGGTCTTTCCTTCCCCACAGCTGCCAAGGGCTTAGGAGTGGAGAGATCTCAGAGCTTCACTGGCAGGTGGGTCCTGCCCTCCATGCCCTGCAGGGAGCTCGGGATTGGAAGGATTAAGGTGAATCAATCCCAGCAGGTCTGCTGGCATTGCCGTCGAGTTGTACCCATTCGAGGCAGACAAAACAACCTTGCCCTGCGGTTCCGCCTGGCTCCTACCTGTGGCCAGGTGAGGGAAGGGAAACTGAGGCATGGAGAAGGAATCCAAAGCATCCCCCATCCCTACAGCAGGGAACATTTCCCTGCAGCCATGAGACGATGCAGCCCTGCACTCCTGGCAGCTGCCCCAGCTTGGGGTGTCACTGCCTGTGCCAAGGCTGACACTGCTGACGCTGCTCGGATCCGAGGAGGGGAGCTGCATTCCTTGCACTCCTTGCACTCCTTCCCCCGCAGCTGCTGCCCGCCCGGGTCTGCCCCAGGGACACTCGGCCCCCAGCACTCCCTGTGCCCTGAGATGTGGGGGGCTGTGGGCACGTAGTGGGTCAGGACACCAGCCATGGCACCCAAATCCCTTCTCCAGAGGGTCACAGCTATTTGTGCTTCCACAGGTCTGCTCCCATAGGAATGCTCATTGCAGCACACTGGCAGCGGGAGGGTCTCTGACCTGGGTTAATTAACCATCCTTGGGTGTCTCACTGATGAGAGTTTGAATTTCCTCCCTCATCAAGCTGTGACCTGCAGTGACTCTGAACCTCCTGGACCCAGGTCAGGGCTGTGTTTTGGGGCCACACCATGTACAGAGGGGGAGGGCAGGTGCTCAGTCACACCAGTCTGGGATTTTTGGTGGAGATTTCCCTGAGCAGTTCCCTGCTGCAATGGGACACGGAGAAATGCGGAAGGTAGAGAAAATCACAAGACACCCAGTGTAAGGCACCCACAGGACACTCGAGAGGTCACAGTGTGGTTCAGGATGGAACCAGAAACCTCCAGACTCTCAGTGCAGCCAAATACCCAAACATGGGCAGTTTTGGGCCAGACAGTTCCCCTTGTAGGCTGCGATCAAAGTTTCACTTCCTCCAGCTAAGCAGCTCTACCTCAGCAAGGGACGAGCTTCCTGCAGACCTGGCTGAAGCCAGGCTGTCACTGGGACAGGGATGCACATGCGTGTGAGCAGAATCTTCCAGTCCTTATGGTCAGGTCGCTGCCCTGAGCTGATAAGGGGATGGTGGCAGGACGTGGCTGCTTTACTGCCTTCTCCAATGAGTCACCACCAAGGCTACCAGAGACACAGGTCCCCCAGAATCACTGGATCATGGCATGGTTTTGGAGGGATCTGAAAGCTCATCTCGTTCATGGCAGGGACAGCTTCCACTATCACAGGTTGCTCCAAGCCCCATCCAACCTGGCCTTGGGATGGGGCAGCCACAGCTTCTCTGGGCAACCTGTGCCAGAGCCTTCCAACCCTCACAGGGAGGAGTTTCTTCCCGAAATCTCATTGTGCTGTGTACGGCGGCGGTGCTCACTGAGGGCAAACTTGCCCCATGGAGCACTATAGCACCGAGTATGCGAACACACCCCCAACCCCCTTGCTGGCTGTGCTGAGCTGGAACCGAGGAGTGGCACCTCCTCGAGTGCTCTTGTGCTAATTGAGCCGATGCCTTTGGTAGCAAACAAGGGAATGCTCAAGAGAAGCGTTTCCTCATCCCCCTCGTCACCCGGGCCCGAGCCGTCTGGCAGCCCCCAGCTTCCTGCGAGGAAGTGCCGAGCCCGGCTGTGTCAGCTCGGCTGCTGCTCCCCAGTGCAGGCAGGGACAAAGCTGGGCCAGGAACAGGGAACAATTCCCAGAAATGTGCCGGGGGGAGGGACCGTCGTGAGGAGAGCGAGGGGAAAGAATGCAAGAGTGAGCTAAGAAGGTGGTGGTGTGCTCAGCAGAGCTCAGCCCGCTGCAGCTCATCTCTACAGAGCTGGCTTTGGCCGATGACCAAACGCTGAATAACGAAGGATTTTGGTGTGAGTTCACGGAGTTCAGCAGCCGTGGGGGAGCGGAGTGAGCATGGCTGGAGCCTCAAGCTCCCATTTCAGGAGGTGTCAGACAAATCCCACAGCTTTCAAAGGGCAGTACTCAAACACCCTGTTAGCATTTTCCATCAGCTGGGCTGAAAAACTACATTTCCTCTCCTTGCACACTTGGCTCTGCCAGGGACAACCCTAGGCTCCCATCAGGCATTCCCAAATTCTCCTGACAAAACTGAATAATCAGGGCTGGTCTCTGACCTGCAAGCCCAGGTCCTAGGCAGACAACTGGAAAAGCACACAGATTCCCAGGAGGAATCAGCATGGATATCGATGGGATTTTGTTAGTCTGAATTTTGGAAATCTCCCCATTCCAGACCTCAGCCCACGCTCAGCTCTGAGCAGTTCTGCTCTGCGTTCTCTTCGTGCAGCATCAACACCTGCCCCTAGTCAACATCCTTCCCGAGGGATCCCGGTGTGGAACAGACAATTCCCCTTCCCCATATGCTTTGGGGAGATAGGATTCATTGCCCTGCTTCCCAGATGGAGAAATTCAGGCAAAAGTAAATAAATGTCTGGTTTGAATTCGTTTAATGAGCGCATGACAGAGCCGAGGAGCTTCCAGGATTTAACCCTTTCTGCTCCAAGATGGTGGGGAGGGCCAGGAATGTGGCTTCACCTGCAGAACCACCTCTGGAGCAGCCGCTGAGCACAAGATGAGCTGACAGGAAACAGCAGGTGCTCTGGGAGCAGAGCCTGGAGCCACACGTGGGCCTTCCCTGGGGCCCAGGAGGGGTCCTGGCCTTGCTAAGTGCTGATGCTCCGGCTGGCAGCAAGCCCCACACCACGCATTCTGAGACCCTGTGAGCGGGAAGTTCTGGGACACCCCCCAGGAACCCCTTGGGATTCCCTACGATGAGAACCCCAGGATACCAGACCCCCTGACACTGGTGTGTTCCTCTGTGCCACAGGCACAGAGTCACCTCAGCGCACACCAGCACCACATCACTTCCATGAGCAGCTCAGAGTCACCTTAGCACACACCAGCACCAGATGTCATCTCTATGACCACATCTCTGCCGGCCACAGATTCTTCCATATAAAGCCTCGGCAGCAGCTGCTGCATGTTATTTATGGTGCCTCACACACACGTGGAACCCTGGGGCCGCCTCAGGCCTAGCTGTGAGTTTCTCCTCGTATGAAACACAAACACAAGAGCTTCTTGTTCAGAGCAGGCTCCGCATGGCCCCTCCAGCCTCATCCCTCTCTTAGGCTCCCAACACACCTGGATTCGAGCTGTAGCTACCTGGGCATACTTGGGAGGGATGGACAGACATCTTTTCCCTGCACCTCTTGCCTGTGTTGATTACTGTTTGAACGTCTACTCTCATCTGGCCCAGCCTATTCCCAATTCCATCCCAGCAGTCCAACTGTGTTGGTCTGCATTACTGCTAGGAAATCTGGGAGGGCTACAACCACAGGGGATTTGTGCCGCTGGCCCTGTGCCCCTGATATCCATCCAACTTTCCCGATCTGTAAATGCATCTATAGATCCATCACGGGGTTTGTGTCTCACTACCACCAGTGACAGTCTCTAAACCTTTTCTTGTCACCTCTCTTTACCTGAGTATTCTGGCAGCACTGGCCCCCCATCCTGCAGACAACACCTATTGCCTGTTCCTGTGTTTCTCTCTGGCCCTGGAGCAGCCAGGAGGTTGATCAGAGCAAGCTCTGGAATGCCAGCAAGTAGCTCAGCACGACCTGGGCATTCAGTCCACTTTTTAGGCCATTCCTCTGTTGTAACAAGCCTTGATCCTCTGCCTGTGCCATGTCCATGGCTCAACCAGCCTCAAATCAAATTGTCCCTTCCTCTCTCCAGGTCCTGAAAGAGCTAAGCCTGGCACCTGTGCATCCAACCACAGTCTGTCAGGAAATGACCTCAGCTGGGGGGAAACCCAGAGAGACCAGGATTTTATCCCATATTCCCTGAGCTGGAGCAACCCCCATGCCTGCTGTGGGCACCACTCTGCTCAGTGCAGCTCTGGGATATCAGAGGGGATAGGAGGGAGGAGGGCTCTGGCCTGGGGAGTTTTCCCTGATGGATTTATGGAAACAAAAAGCACAGGGGGGGCATGCAAGGACAGCCAGGTGCTGGCTCAGCCTGACAGTCACATCCGATTACCTCCAATGTCAACACCACGTTAAACCCCAAAGCCCAGCAAGGAGACAAGGGGCAGCGGAGGGGGCATGTGTTACAACAGGATGTCGATCCGGGGTGAAATTTCCAGATTTTTCCTCTGGGGAAAAAACAAGAGATCGACCTGTAAATGGCTTGATTCCAGCCGGGAGAGTGGAGTTATTTCCAAATAGAGAGTGAGCAAATGGGAACAAGGCAGTGTTGGGCTCAAGGACGGAGGACAGGCACAGAAGGGAGCCGGCACTGCTGTCGCCACGGCGGAAAGAGGTTTGAGGGCTTAACTCTCGCTAAGTGAATCCTTTCGTGTCTCCACGCTGGGAAAATGTCTCCCAGCAGAGCTGTCTGGGAGAATCGCTGTCAGAGCCGACCCCGACCCCGACCCTGGCCGGGCCCCGCCGGCGCCGGCCCGGGGAGAAGAGAAGCCCCCGAGGAACCTCCTCGGCCCGGCTGGCGCTGGAGAGGCGCTGGGAAGGGCCGGGGCTGCTCCTTTTCATATGCAAAGGGAGGAAGGGGGGATGGGAAAGGAAACTGAAACCGATCCTACCTCCTTCTCCGAGATGTAAAGCTGATCTCCCTTCAGAACCACGTAACGGTTTTTCCAGATTTCCCTAAAAATGCCTTTCCCGCAAAATTTCCGCACCCAGCCGACCTTCTCCGGCTGCACAGGTTGCTGGTTTCCATCCTGGTGCCCCTAACACAAAGCGAGAGGGAAGAAAATGGGGGAAAACCGGATTATTCTTGGTTTTACACTCCTTTTCTCCCCCCCTCCCTCTTTGCCCAACTTTTGTCTCCCTCTCCCTCCGGCCTCTCTCTCCGCCGACGCCGGGACCGAGTCCTTCCCCGGGGTCACCCCACGGGGATTTTTGTGCTGCAGACAAGAAGCGACAGCAGCAGCATCGGGAGGACGCTGCGAGGAGCGGGCAGGGTTCCCTCCGCGGTTATATAAGACAGGCCGGTGTCTCTATCGCTTCATCCAACGGGCATTTACCCATGGAAAGGGGAACAGGAGGGGGATGGGCGGAATTTAAACCAGCTGGGATTTTTGCTGCGGTGAAAATTGCATTTTGGAGCCTTTTATGAGCAATTAATCCAAGAAGTGAAATCCATGGTTGGTTTATATCAGAGGTTTCTCCGTATGCAGCGATGATCGGATCGCTGGGTGCAGCACACAGCACGGCACAGAGCGACGGATTGATAGTGCCTCCGGATTTTATCGTTTCCTTGTCTTCCAAGATGAAAACTGCCTGCCTACATCACCCAGTGTCTGTGGCGGGTGCGGGAGGCAGGAGAGGCTCTGGGCAGGGCCGGGCGCAGGGTTTGGGTCTCTTTGGATCCGCCTGGGGGTCTGTGCGCTTTTTTGCGGGGGGAAGAGAGGCGAAGCGAACAACCGGCCCCGGAGAGACAAGCCCCCCTCCCCAAAGCATCCAGGAGCCTCCCTCACCCTGCCCTGCCCCGGCGAAGAACTGATTCTCTACTCACCCTTTTTGCAGAATTATTTTTTTTCATCGTTCCTTGGTGCGCTCGGAGGCGATTTGGGGCGGGGGTCGCAGAGGGGCTCCCGCGGCCTCCTGGCGCGGGGGAACACCCGGGACTGCGCCCGCGATCCGCGCCGCCGTCGCCCCGCGTGGCTCAGGGCCCTCTCCCGTTACACGGCGCCCGGTCCGGCGCTCTGAGCCATCGCCAGCCCCGCCGCCGCGTCCCCCCCCGCCGCCACCATCCCGCAGCTCGGGGGGCTGCGCTGGGCTGCGCCGGGCTCCCGAGCTCCATCTATAGCCGCGCGCCCGTGACGTCGGGGTTCGCGGCACGGGGCGAATCGCAGCCCACGAGGGTTTCTCTTCTTTGTCTCTGACTCACCGGGGACACGGCTCCGTGGGGCAGCGGGCGCGGGGCGGGCGGTGCCTCGCCTGGCGTCCCCACCGCGGCCCAGCCGCGTTACCGGCGGTGTCACGGGTCACCGGGAAACTTCCTAGGAGAGGGAAAAGCAGCCGGGTGGCACTGGGAGGGTTTTCTCCCCAAAAGGTGTTCGGAAGTGAGAACAAATCCCTCTGGAAAGAGGAGCTGGGAGATTTCCTGGGGAGGGGGTTAGGGAAGGGGTCACTTCCAGCATGGAGGGCCTGACAGCCAGGATTCAGTTGGATTCAGAGCATGGCTTCCAAAAGTGAGGAGACACTCAGCTTCCTAAAAAATGCCCTTTTTTGGCTTATTTTGTCTGTCTCCTTCACGTCCTGCAAGTCCAGAACTGTCTGAGTGTGGGACTGAGGTCATGGATGGATCAGAAATGGGTGCGGTAGAGGGAAAAGCAGAGAAAGGAGAAAATTGTTTTGTTCAGAAATAGATTGATCCATCATCCATCACTGGATCAGCTTTCCAATTACACTGTCCATCCCATCCCAGCTTTACAGTCCATCCCATCACTGGACAACATCCCCCACCCCTGATTTCAAGTTGTAGTTTCACCTCAGTAGTCTGGAATTCATGCACAGGGTCCTAGGGATGTACTTGGATTATGGAGTATTTCCAGAGCTTCTGTGAAGGTTTGCATCCCATTCTGAGCATTGGCATTTTTGCCATGAGCTGTGGATGCACTGGATACCTGAGAAAACCTGGAACGGGGACAAGTCACTCTCTACTCCAAATCCAGGGGTTGCCTTTTCATCCTGGGCCTGTGCAACCCTGAACTCCGTGGGGCCCCGGACCAGGATTTGCCATCTCTGTGCCTCAGTTTTCCTTTTTACCCCATGTGGCCAAAGCTTGGTCCAAGCAGGGCTGATGGCAGAGGGACAGATGAGCCACGCCAGCTGCCCAGAGCCCGCAGTGTATCCGTGGGACACCACAGAACCTGCCAGTTAATTTAATGACATTTTGCCTCCCAACCGGATTTGTCCTTCCTCACATCCTGTTTTTGGTGGCCAGGGCCTGCAGAGCACCGGCTGATGGCCAATGCCAGATGGCACAGTGCTGGTGGCAGCAGGACAGCTCTGTCGTGCCCTTTGGATCCAGGGCCCACGCTTTTCCCAAATGTCCTCTGGTGCCAGGGAAGTTGCCCTGAAACCACAGCAGGAAACACACCTGCACACACCTTCCCATCCCTGGAAGCAGGAATTCAGCTGCAGTTGGAATCCTCAGGCTGTTCTGACAGTGCGACAGTGAGTCACGTTGTGAAGGATGTGACCAATGATTCAGAGCTGGAAACATCAACAATTTACATGGAAGGAAGGAGATAGGAGGGAACCCATCTCCCATCTCTGTACCAGAAACAGGTGGCTGCACTTCCAGGAATGAGGCCAACCCTGGAGGCTGTCCCCCAGCGGGACAGGTGACATGGTCTGTGCAGCTTCTCATCCCCATCCCTGTCCTCATCCCCATCCCTGTGGGCAGAATGAAAAGCCTCTCCAAGGTGTGTTTGTGTCTCTCCCTATGTTCACATGGCCCCTTTGCTACCCCTGGCCCCGACGCTGTAGCTGCTCCCTGTGCTGATCCACAATAAACAGTTGCCAAAATCTCATTTTCTTGCAGAGCAGATCAGCAAACTCTTGGTTTATTTACGTAATTAACACCCCACACACAGCATTTTGCCTCTGGATATCAAGTGTGAAGCTGCTGCCTGGAAGGCTAGCTCAGTTTAATTAGGACACAAGCTTTTCTGTGTCTCTGAAGATAATTACAGCATTGGTGTCTGGGAAAGGGGCTGCTGGAGGAGCAGATGGGGCAGGGGGCTTCCCAGTATCCTCTGATAGCCACGGCTCCCCTCTGTTGGGGTCTCAGGCTGTCAGAGGCCTGAGTCACCTGTGAGAGGGAATTCACTTGTGGCTCTGCCTGTCCCAACAACCCAAAATTCACCAAAAATTCACCTTACAGGTGACTGTGGGCAGAGAACCCCACCCAGCCCAGGTTGTGTTCTCCCCCCCCTTTCCCCAAAGAGCTGCCCAGGACTCCCGGGGCCAGGTCCCCTCCTCCCTGCAGGCCTTTGCTCTCTCCCACAACGGGACTTAGTTGTGATGCCAAGATAATTCCCAGGGATTTAGGAGCTCATTTCATTTGATCTGGCTTGTTAATTCCCAATCAAGTGCTGATTAGAGGCCAGGGAGCAGAGCTGGAAATACACTTGCAGGTTCCTTGGTGTGGTCCTGGAGGGCAGCAAAAGCTCCTGAGGAGACTCAGGCTGTAACTGCACCTTGTGGCATTGGGAAAGGGAAAGTGGGAATCCTCTAGCAGACAGATTTGGCCGAAGTGGGGGGTTTAATAGGATTCAACATATACAGACAACAGAGCAAGGGGCTCCTGTGCCCACCAGCCACACCCCCACAGCTGCTCCCCCGGCGCGGGGCAGCATCGTTAGGTTCCTCATGGGACTCATCCCATGTGTCCCAGTGAAGAGCCAGGAGCTGCAGGAATTCAAGGGCTTTCCCAGGCTCTCCTCAGGTGACAATCCCAGTCCTGGAGCTGTTTGTGAGGGCACAATGAGGAGCTGCAGTGGGGGCACATCCTTGTTGTTGGGTTAGTGCCAGCTTCAGCATTCGCTGCCATTCCGGGTGTGGAGGGGAAGCTCCGGCTGCAGGGCAGGAACATCCTGCTCTACTCTAATCTGGGAAAGCTCTGAATGTGCAAAAAAAGGATTAATTCCTTCAGGATTCACCGTTGGCTGCTGGACCTTGGTGGGACTTGGGAGCTGTCAGTGCTTCGACCGCGGAATCCTGCGGCTGTGACCTCCTCCAGGAAGCTGCCGGGAAAGGTTCGGGTCAGTGGAACAAGGGCCAGGGATCTGCTCATGGCACCCTGATACTTGTCCGAGAGGTGTCTGAAGCCAGAGGGGCTGTGACTGTCCCCAGCAAAAGCCTCAGGCCCACTGGCATCACACACCCGCAGCTGGGAGCAGCTCCCAAAAATGCTCCCAGCCGGAAGGATGCTGCCGAGGATGGTTCCTCTGGTAATGAGACACCACAGCCATTCCCAGGCTGACTCATCCCTCAATGTCTTAATCAGGTGATCTCAACAGTAATGCTTAAAAAAATACCCAAAAAGATAAAGAAATACAAACCAAGATATGCCACAAATCCTACAGAAATGGGATTCCCCTAAACTGGGGCTGAAGCAACTCTTCCTGCCCAGGCTGAGAATCTTGAGGGGTTTGAAAAATAGTAAAACCCTAAAATCTCCTGCAAAACTCTGCATCTACACCCAGCTCCGAGTCCCATCAGACACAGCTGGGAGGGGGCATAGCCAGGGCACTGCCCATGGTGGCACCAGCTCTGGCACAGGCTCTGGCACCTGGCTTTGTGTTCCAGCCTGAGCTCTCCCTCCACCAGGTTATTTTTAGGTGCTAGAACCAGGCAGAACTGAGCTCTGGCAGGGAATGACTGGTGTTTTTAGAGTCTCCTGGTTCCGTGCTGTCTGGAGCAGGTTGTGCCTGTGACCAATGACACCTCAGGGTCCCTCAGCCTCTCCGAGCACATTCCCAGTCTGGAGTGACTGGAGGCAAGAGCCAAACTCCCGCCTGCCCTCCGGGGATGAGCTGCACCACAGCACAAATCCCCCTGCTGAGGCTGTTGTTCCCAGGACCCTGCAGATCCTGCAGGATGTGAGGACCCAGCACAGGCATCTGCAGGTACCTCCACAGCTGCTCCACCCAACCAGGGCCTGGAGATGGAACTCCCAGGAGAAATGAACCTTCCTCAGTGAGGAGGCTCCCCAGGAGGATCCAGTGCCGCCACTGCAGCCATAACTGGGTAACTGGGTCAGGCCCCACATCCTGGGATTAGTCCCAGCAGGTTCGTGCTCAACCTGCCCAGGATGAGTCAGCCCCAGCACCAGATGTTCCTGGCAACCCTTTTTAGCCGATTATTGATCCTCTGTAACCCTTTCTCCTCCAAAGCCTGTGGCATTGCTCTGGAATCCCCAGGAGCAGGGCAGATCCCCAGGAGCAGAGCAGATTCTCCATCCTTTGGGCCACCCCTCTGGGCCCACAAATGTTGTTCCCAGTTCCAGCGGGGAGTAAGAACAATGGAACCAGGATTAGGTGCTTACACGGCTGCTCGGCGCATTAACACCCAAATCCCCTTGTTTCTGGTGACATATCTGCCCTAATCCCACGGGAATCAGCAAGGCCATGGATTACGTGAAGGGCTGGGACACACTAAAACCTGGCTTTCCTCTTATCAGACACCTCAGGGATGTGCTGAGATATCCCTGATCCTAGGGCACTGTGCTGGAATTGTGGGTAACAGTGGACAGGAGACAGTTTTATTGTCCTTCCGTCCTCAGGGAAACCTTATCCAAGAGAAAATGGATCATTTCGGGCAGGGCTGTTTCAGAACAGGCCCTTTGCTATCCTCCTGAGGCAGGACCCGGCCGCATCCAGCCCTTCCAAAGCACCAGCCTGTTATTTTCCTTTTTTTTTTCCCCACTTCATTCTTTGAAATGAAAATCTGGATACAGAATCCCAGTTTTTCTGTAAATAATTCAGGAGCTGCACAGCAGCAGAGTCTGAACCAGCCCGGGTGGCTCCGAGCAGCACCAATCCAAGTGGAGCCCACCATGGAGCTGCAGATCCTGAGCTTCAGCAGCAGCTCAGGATTTTCCCACCATCCCACACTGAGCACTGGGAATCTGGCGAGAATTCCTGCTCTCCTGCCTGGCCAGCAGCAAGCTGTGCCAATGGGAAGCAATTCCCAATGTGGCCTCAATTCTTTCCTGTGCCCAAAGTGAATAATTTGGGTTCAGGAAAAGTTATTTGTATTTATAAACCAGACATTTCCCACTGGGAATTCCATACTGACAGGGATCTTTGCCCACCTTCAGCAAAGCAGCTGCAGGTTCATTCAGTGCTGAATTCCCATGTGCTGCTCTGGCTTCCCAGTGTTATGAACTAGAAAAACTCCATGGAAAACTCTACTTCCCTGCCCTTGAACTCATGAAAATGCAAGTTAAAACTCCAGCTCAGGGATCTGTCCCTGAGCCACCATGAGCAGAGCTGGGTCCGAAGCACTGACACCCATTTCCATGTGGGGATCCTTCAGGCATCCCAAATTCTGCTGTGCCAGCAGTTTTACAGGCAGAATCTGCAGAGAGGTGGATTTTACCTCCTGGTGTTGTGGATGGTGGTCCCACCCAGGACGATGCGGACGCCAGGGTTGGAGCGGTTCAGGTTGAACACAGCCAGAGCCTCCTCGTATGTGGCCCCTCCAATGAGGAACACAATAATGTCCTGAGGCCTGGGATAAAGGCACAAATCATGGAATGATTTGGGTTGAAGGGACCTGAAAGCTCATCTCATTCATGGCAGGGACACCTTCTACCAGACCAGGTGAATCCAAGCCCTGTCCAACTTGGCCTTGGACCCTTGGATGGAGCAGCCACAAATACTGAGTTGGGATCAGACAAAGCCAAGGATAAATCCTGCACCTTGGAGGCAATGATCCATGATCCCGAGGGTGCCTCTCCCAGACCCTGCCTCATCCCTGTGATGTGCCAGGCTTGGAGCTGAAAACAACCCCCTGAATCCCCCAAAACCTCGCCTCTCCCGAACTTTCACCCACAGCCCTGAGCAGCCTCCAGCAGCATCACCCCGATCCTGTGGATCCACACGCCCATGTATAATGCATGATCTGCTGGGGCTGGGAAATCAGGATCGATTCTGGAGTCAGGCAAGGACACAGCGCTGCCTTGGAGCTCCCAGGCTCAGAGCAGCTCGTGCTCATGACTGATCAGGAACCGCCGGGATTTGTGCCTCAGTTCACCTGAGGGGACATTTCCCAGCCAGCAGGGAATGTGGGATGGTAGAGGGAAGCCAAGCAAGAGGAAGGGAGAAAAGGAGGGAAGCGCCTTCCTCCATCCTAACATAAACCCAGGTGTGCTGTGCACATCCTGCTTTCAGGTGAGCTGCTCCTTCCCTCTCCCGTAACCACCCTCCCAATCCCTTAGAAGGACCAACACCAGGGATTTCTTTCTTGGATCACTGCACGGACAACATGACCCAGAGCAAAGCTGCTCTTGCCTGGCTGAGACACAGGCACAGAGAGAGCATGTTGGCCACTAGGTTTCCATGGACCCCCACACCACTGCCTCCCTGCATAAGGGGATGTGGGAAAGCAGGGAAAACTTATGGAAAAGGTGAGTGCAGTCCCTTCCCAACTGTATGATCTATATCACCAATAACTACCCAAAGCCTGAGTCTCAGAGTCTGGGTTAGGTCTGCATGACCCTCTCCAGCAGGATCCCATTTCCATTGGGAACAGTACTGGCTCAGGCAGGAGAGCTGCAGCTGGACTATTTTTGGCAGTCCCCAAACACCAGATGGCACAGCCATCACAGAGCCAGCTCTGATGAGCAAGGGCTTCATCCTTCACCCGAGCCTCCCAATGGGAATGGCACATCCAAGCCAGCAAGGCAAGACAGGATGGGACATATCCCAGTCCTGGGAGCCTACTCCAGGGAACATTCTTGGGGATACAAGACCTCCACATCCAAGAGATTTCTGTGCCAAGCCTCAGTTCTGCTCATCATCAGTCCAACCCCACTGTGGGGACAGCGCTGGGGACACCAGGGATGTCCCAGTGCAAGAAGCAGCCGATGTGTCCCAGTGCAGGCTCTGCCCCAAAGGCCCCATGTACCTGTCCCGGAGTGTGTTGGGGCCCAGGTATGGATACTGGCTGTCCTTGAGCTTTCCCTTGATGAGCTGGTCCAGGGTTTCCTGGAGCAGGGGCTGGTGCTGGGTGTACACATTCTCGATGCCCTGCAGCCGGGGAGAAGCTCTTTAGGCAGTGGCCCAGCAAGGAAGGAGGATCAGCAGAGGCACAGCAGGTACTACCACCGAATTTGGGATTGAGAGGCTCTCCAGCATCACTCACGTTGTTCTCAATGGAATCAGGCCCTGAAGCCACCGGCCCCTCTGTGAAACCCCAGTCCTGAGACAGCAGCCCCCAGCACTCCTGCCAGCCCTGCTCCTCCTCTGGGCTGCAGTTTTGGTTGAGTCTGTCCCTGTTTCCCCAAGGCAGCTCGGTACCTTCAGGCCTTTGAGGAATTGCTTGGTGATGGCCACGGCATCCTTGGGGCTGAACAGGTCACTGCCTCGGACCCGCTTCCCTCCATACTCCACCACGGCAGACACCAGCTGTGCAGGGAGAGGGCAGGAGTCCTGTCAGCCTGGGAACTCCTTCCAGGCTGTGGTGAGGAGTCACTGCAGACACCTCATGGAGCTCTGGAATGGGGACAAGGAGCCACGGAGGTGATCCCAATGGAACTGCACACGGGGGTGAAGGGACAGCAGCACCCCCACATCCCCCAGCCCGCCCCGACCCTCCTGATTGAGGAGAGGCTTCATCTCCATCGCCTGCGGCAACAACATCAGCCATCAGCTCCTCCACACAATGTGACATCATCCCGCTCCTCCACCTCCTCCCCAGCTGCTCCTGGCACTGCCGCCTGCTCCCTCCCTGCCAGCTCCTCTCCATCCCCAGCCCTTCGCTGCAGCCACTGCCTGTGCAGCAGGAGCTGGGGAACGTGGGGGAGGAAAAGAAGAGAGGAAGCACATCCCAGGCCCATGTACTGCCACACTCCCCTCTCAGCAGGCTCCTGCCGTTCCTTCTTTATTCAATCCTTCATAATATCACAGAATCACAGACTACTCAGGAGTGGAAGGGACCTCTGGAATCCAACCCCCAACATCACTGATTTAGGAAATGGAAATCGAGTCACTTATTTAAAACACCTTTTAAAGCCACACCCATAGGTCCCAGCCAAACTCAGGGCTCTGTGCAACAACACAGCCCTGGGCTGACCCGGAGCAGGCAGGTTTCACCCCAAAGAGCACCAATTCCCCCATCCTGTGGGACACCAGGGCTGCCCTCGTCCTGCCCCACCCCGGGGTTACCTTGCGGTACCTGTCGGTGCCGCCGCGGCTGCGCAGCTCCTCCAGGAGTGCCGGGAGGCCGCTGCTGCCGTGGCGTTCGTAGCGCAGCGCGTAGAGCATCACCAACCGTGCCGCGTCCAGCTCTGACACCCGCGGGCTCTGCAGCAGCCGCCGCACGCTCTGCAGGACACATGGCACCTCAGGGACGTGGGGCCACACTGGACTGCTCCAGTGGCCACAGCCTGAGGGACGCAGAGTCAGACTGGTTTCACTGGTGTCACTGCCCAGCAACAACACTGCCACAAGAGCAGTGCAAGAGAATCCAGTTGTGGCACAAACCCCACAGTCCAGCTCCTCAGGTGTTCCACAGGTGGATTTACTGGAGTACAAGTCGGTTTCGGGTCTTTCCATGGAGCTGGGAATACACAACCCACCTCTGATGGGTCCTGAGCCCCCTGTGGTGCTGCAGGAGGGTGAAGTTGTGCACAGGCACTTTCAGACACCTCTAAGCTCTGCCTGGGTCCTTCCAGCTTGAGCAGAGCCACCCCACAGGTTCCACCACTATACTGGCTCCAAAAAAACCACTCAGGCAATTCCTCCAACTCCATTTCCTTTTTGAAAGATGCAAGGCAGAGGCATCAAAGTCTCAGCAAACCTTTGGATATGAGATGTGGAGGAACAAACTGCACATTTGGAAGAAAAGGAGGGAAGGAATTAAAGCATGGAAAGAGAGATCCCAGCTAGAAGGAAGAGCAGGGATCTGTTATCACTCCTGATCCACTGCTGGATTCACCACCCTGGCCCAGATGTTTGTTGGCATCTATTTGACTGATGCTGACCAGTGACAAAAACACAGCATAAAATCCTGGCTGTAAGGAGGATCAAGAGGAATTTCACCATTCAAGGTCAGGAATTCACCTGTGAGGGGAGGGCCAGAGTCCCAGGGAGGTTCCTGTGCTGGCAGTGCCAGGACCAGCGGGAAGCAGAGAACAGAACAGCCATTGTCCATGGGAGGAGCTGGGATCCCAACCCTCCACAGCTCCCAGGGCTCAGGCACAGGGTTAATGAGAGCCCAGGGGAGGAAGAACCCAAATGTCCCAGACTGGGGGGCCCAAGGCCACCAGAAATCCAACAATCCCTCAAGTGGCATCAGGGGAGAACAATTCTACCCTTATTCTGGGCTCTGGCTCCTGCTTCTTGTCCCGTGGCCTTGCCCCTCTCACTGCCATTGGGAGCCGCAGCAGGGACAGCCCAGGGTGGGGTGGCTGCAGGGACAAATATCCCAGTTACAGGGGTTTCCATTTACTTCCAAGCTGCTGCATGTCTTCCAGTGACCTCAGTTGTTGGAAATACAACAGGGCCCTTCAAGCGCAGGGCTGGAAGGAAACTGAGGCAGCTTTTCTGCTCTAAAACTGCAGAAACATTGTTTGTGTAGAGCAGGACCAAGGCGACCCCAGGATTCACCTGGCACCAGCTCTGTGCTATTGATATTCCATCAAAAATCATGGCTTACAGTGCAGGAAGGGAGCAGACTGGGAATATTTGACTTTTAAACTGCAACAACCTGAGCTGGAGACAGTGATACAGCATGAGGACCTCAGAGGCTGCTTCCAGCAAACACATTTCTGGCTGCGTTCCCAGTTCCATACTCAGCCATGTAAATCCTGCCAGACACCTGCTATGGAATCCCATCCCTACACTCGCTGGGCCATAGGGAAGCATCAGCCCAGGGGCTGGGAGCACATTCCACCTTTGGGGACAGTCCACTGTTATCCCCTTGGCCCCCACCTGGAGTTCAGAGTCACAGAGGTGGGGAAGAAACTGATCTCATACCTGCTGGAGCTGCTTTTCCTCATTTCCCAGTCCCTCTGCTTCCCCAGTGCCATGTACGGGTCTGTTACATGGTGGGAATCCCCCTCCACTACCGAAAATCAAGGAATCTTTTCTCATAAGTGAGTGGCTGCTCCAACCCTGCTCTGAGCCAGCCCTATCCCAAAGCTGCTGCTGAACACCAGCCCAAATCCATCACCACTGACTCCGCCAGACCCTGCTCCGGTCACGGCACAAGAGGCCATGCTAAGCTGTCGCAGAGCCTCTCTCCAGCTTTTCCAGGCCTCTCTGCCAAAGAAATTTTGGATCTAAGAGACTTTCCAGGGGTTTTTCTTAAAAAAACAGGTAAAGACAATTCCATGGATTCCAGCTCTTCTCCTGCCCAACAAACACATCAGCTCCTGCATGGCGTCTGAGGTTGTTTTATCCTGGTGCCTGCCAGAAGCCAACTGGCTGAATATAATGAAAGAATGTTGGATTGTGCGATATAAGGGCAGGATTTGCAAAGATGCTTCTCAAGCCAGTTATTAACAATGACTCACTCCCATCTGAGCTGAGCACCGAGGAGCAATTCCACATCCAGTGTCCCTCCCCACAGGGAGTTCCACACACAGAGCTCCCACGGCCTCGCAGCATCAAATCCCCACTCTCAAGGGAGTGATGGGACAAAACCCCCCTGATCCAGAGCCACGGTGAGTACCTGGAGGGCGCTGGAATGGTCACTCTGGCAGGCCAGCTCCTGCTCCACCTCTGACACCTCCAGCAGGTTCCGCTCCGCCACGAGCCGGGACAGTTCCCCCACCACAGTCACATGCTTGGACACCGTGCCTGACATCTTCTTGAACTGAGGGTAGTTCTCCACAAAGGCCTGTGATGGGAAACTGAGGCAGTGGGTGCTTCCAGGGAAAAGCAGGAGACAGAGGATGGGTGCAGCCAGCCATAAACTGTACAAATTCCCAGCCATCCAAGCCCTATGCAGGTGTGCTGAGGATCAGACACTTTGATCCCAGGAGCCCACAGCATTTCTCCCATTACCAGGAGATTTCTGGGAGGCATGTACTTTTTATTTACTCCTAACATTAAAGGATGGGACACAGCTGGGATGGGCTTTGTCTGTACCTTCATATCCGCAATGGACTCCAGCTTCTGCTGCTCCTTTGGCTTCCTCCTCTGGAAATCCTCCATCAGGTTCTTGATGTTGGTGCCAATCTCAGCGAAGTTCAGGTACATGTTCTGTATAGAACAAGATGGCAAGCAGAGAGAAACTCACTCGAGAGAGTCTTGACCAAGGAAGAGCCTTGAGCAGCTGGGAGAAGGTGGCTCCATCCCCCAAAACCTGCAGCAGCGTTTGAAATCAAACTACAAACAGGACACCTTATCTCATGTCAGATGTCACTGATGCTGCACACTGATGGTCACGAATGGCACATCCCCACTCTGAGGCTCAAAGTCATCGGGAAGCTCCTTTCCCGTGGCAAACCCCCAGATCTGGGTGCTGTTGAAGCCCCCCGGGACACCTACGTTGGCATAGAACTCATCGTTCTCGGCAGACAGGACGACCTCCCGCAGGTCCTTGCTGATCCCCGGCACCCGGGACAGGTCGATGCGGTTGTTGTTGATGCCCAGCAGCTCGTGGACCATTGCCTGGTATGTCCACTGCCAGGGGACAGAGGAAGGCAAAGGGATGACCTTGGTGAGACACAGTACTGGGAAATCAATGGATTTCAGCTGAACCCAGCCAGAGATGCTCCTGCTACCCCAGGACACACAGCAGAGTTTGGGAGAGTGTCCCTCAAGCCAGCCAGGACATTCCAATGAAAATAAACATCACTGATAAATAATCAGATGGGGAGACAATGCAGAGGGAAACTGCCTCCCTTCCAGGGCCATTCCAGAATCACAGTATCATGGGATGGTTTGGGTTGGAAGGGACATTTAACTCATCCTGTTCATGGCAGGGACACCTCCCACCAGATCAAGAATTCCTGCAGGTATCTTCAAAAGAGACCGAAGAGGGATGGAGATTAACATTCCCGTTCCAACACCTCTGTTGGCCACCAAAACCCCCAGCCTTCTGCCCAGGCACGGAGAGGTCCAACAGCTCCACTGCAAAATTCCCTACGTGCTCCACTGGCAGGAGCATTTCTGCACATCAGAAGTTTCTATTTTTATCCTAAGAAGTCTAATAATAACCCAGAGAGAACAGTGACAGCTGATCAGAGCCCTGCTGTGCCCAACACTCCATTTATATCCCTGGGAATCTCTTTGGGATAGGAAATCCTGAAACAGCACATAACGTCCGATGCTGAGCAGTCCTGAACACCACAAACCAGGTGTGAGCTGGACTGTGACAGCCACACCCCTCCATGACACAGATGTGTCCTGCAGAACTGGTGTTATAGCAGCTCTGGGGCTGCTGATCCCACCCAGGTGCAGCACCTGATCCCCAGGTTCCAAGGGAACCCCACAGAAATGAAGGGAGACCAACAGATCCTGCCAGGATCTGCAGCACAGCATGAAACAAATAAATCCAACAGCTCCCAGCAAATCCAGCCACTATCGATAACAGAGGGAGACTCAGCAGGGCAAGGTCACTCGATAGCCATGTGCTGCCCACAGCCCAACAGACAACCCCTTGGGAAAGGCCCTGCAAAGCACTAGGGCTCCAGGAGCCACACAGAAGTGCTGGTGGCCCTGTTTTCCAGGGCGCTGGGTCCATCTGCCGCTGAAGCCAGCAAAAACGACCCCCACTCAGGTCTGGAAAACCCAGCCAGGGGATAAGAGAGGGATTTTGCAGGGATTGAGGGTGGGAAGCAACACTCTTCTCTCCTACATGTGACCTATGACCTGCCAGGGGTAGAACTCCAGCTGCTGCAGGACTCCCACCCCTGCCCCAGCCTGGCACACCTGGGTGTGACTCACCTGGTTCAGGAGTGGGGTGATGGCATCGTCCGACCGGTCCAGGATGAGGAGCAGGGGAGGGACCTCGGTGCGCCGGAAATCAAACAGCTCATACTCCTTCGTGATCACTTGCTGCGGAGAAATGGGAAAAATCCCACTTCAACATCCAGAAAAGGCTCCCTCTGAGTGTGGACTTAGGCACAGAGAGAAGGGAAGGTGAAACCCCAACTGTGCTGCTTTGTCTGCATTGCCAGGGAGGAGCTGAAGGCCCCAGGGAACTGGGACACTGCTCCCAGGAATGCTGTACTCCAGCAGCTGTCCTGGGAGCAGAACGGGACACGACCTGCCCAGCACAGGGCCTCGAAGTAAATGATGGAATTTACAGGAATTGACTGAAAACAGGTGTTTCCCTCTAGTGGATCCACATGTAAAAAGCTAACCAAGACTGGATTCATCCCGAAGGGATGTGCTGTGGGTTCCTCTCACCTTCACGCACTCGGCCAAGCGCTTCGCTGGCTCCGAGGAGAGCTGGTACCGGATCATGGGGCACTTCTTCAGGGACAGGAGCAGAGCAGTGAGCCCCTGGGTGGTCCTGGTGAGCTGAGCTGGGTCCCAGCTGCGGCCCTGGAAGGACAGGCTGCACCTCACATGGATGCACTGCTCCCAAACTTTCCCACAACCTTGTTTCTAAGTCCTGAAGTCTCACAGGAAAGCACAGCTACACTGGAGCAGCAGGTACCCAGGGGCTGAACCCAGGCTCCCTGGTGTTCCTCTACTTGCCAAGACCCATTCCCCCCTCACGGCCCCTCTGGCAGACCCCCATCACCCCAGTTTACGAGGGCTACTTGTTACCCAACACAAGGACAGCTCGCCATGTTCCTACCCGACAGCAGCCCAGGAGGTTGAGGGAGAAGACGTGTGGGTTCACCGCAATGTAGTCACCGTAGAACTCCTGGGGAGGGGAGCAGGACAGTCCTGTGTCTCTAACCCTGACCCGAGCCAGAGCCATGTGCCAGCACTGGCCACCCAGCCCCAGCCACCACCAGGACACATTGGCCTGGACCATCCCTCCTTCCTCTACCCCAAACCTCTCCAATCCCCACAGCCCTGCTGACAACTCCCCTCCCATTTGTACTGTGCATTGCTCCAGTGCCCAGCTCTTCATCAGCACCACAAACAGGGAATCATGCAATCACTGACGTTGGAAAAGCCCTTTAAGACCATCGAGTCCAACCATCCCTCCAGCACTGCCAAGGCCACCACTAACCCATGTCCCCAAGTGCCACATCCACATGGGTTTGAACTTGGCAGCACCTTGTGAGACACCAAGAACAGCAGCAGCTGTGAGAGCGCAGGGCACAGAGAAATGGGACCTTTTCTGTCTTTTACCTCTTCAACCCACATTTGTGTCCGTCCCTCCTCCCACCCAGGCCTGTCACGTGCCAGTTGGGAACAACAGCCCTCCTGCTCCCAGTGTCTGGCAGCCTGGACCTTCTCTTTTCTCTTGGGTTTGGATCTGCCTAAAACATCCAAACTTCACCTGGACTTCAGCCACAACCTCCTGCTCATCAGCCTCGGCCAAGGCCTTCACGTCGCTCTTGCTGATGACGTTGCTGAAATCTGGGAGGAAACAGGGAAGGGACAGTTGGGCTCCATGCACACCCTGTGGGACAGCATAGTCTGATCCCCCCTGGAGTAGATCCCACAGAGACCCTCTAACCCTGCACCTGCAGGTGTTGGAATCCTGAGCCACCTCCCAGGGATGCTCCAAACTCATTCCCTGCCCATCTCCCCAGCGCCTGGTCCTGCTGCATCCTGCAGAGCCACAATGACATCTAGAGGCCACTTCACCCAATTCCTGGGATCCTACCGACTAATTCCTGGGCTGGAGGACTGGACTTCAAGCCCAAACCAGTTGGAGTCATTCTGCTTCATTCCCAAACCCATGGAACATTCCGTGGCATGAGCAGGACATCTGGGAAGCACCTGCCTGATACACCCAGCATGGAGTGGTGCCATGTGATCCGAACTGAGTTGTGGAGCCCATCCCATCCACACTGGGATGTGGAGCCTTTCCAGATTTATGAACTTCCAGGACCCCTGGACTCTTCATACTCACAGATGAAGTAGACACTGTACTTGGGCCTTCGCAGCTCCTGCACCAGGAGCTCCACATTCTCCTGGATGGAAACAGCACCAGGAAGAGCAGTGTTAAGGAATATGGAATCATGGAATCGTTAAAGTTGGAAAAGCCTCTGAGATCCTGGAGTCCAACCATTCCCCCAGCACTGCCAAGGCCACCACCGACCCCTGTCCCCAAGTGCCACATCCACATGGATTTGAACAATTCCAGGGATGGTGGCTCCACCACTGCCCTGTGCCAGGGCCGAACAGCCCTTTCCATGGATAAATTTTCCTGAATATCCAACCTAAACGTCTCCAGCACGATTTGAAGCCGTTTCCTCCCACTCTGGGGTCCGTACCTTGGTGGGCCGCAGGAAGCAGATGGCCTTGAGGTGCTTCATGGGCTCCCTGTTGGGCGAGTCGAGGCGCTCGAAGAGATAAACCTCGCGCTGCAGGATCTCGGACTGGGTGTACACCACGCTCACGGCGCCGGTCTGGGGGCGGCAGGGGGGCAGCGCCCGTCACAACGGCCCCGGGCCCGGCTCCCGGCCCCGCCGCCCTCCGCGCTCCCGGCCCCGCCGCTCACCGTCTCCCGGTCCATCAGCAGCACCTTCATGCCGGGGCCGCTGTCCTCGATCATCTTGGACACGTACTGCCGGACGGCCAGCACCGCGTTCATCTTGGCAGCGATGCTCCTCTACCGGGCTCTCCCCGGCCCCGCTTCGGCCTCGCTTCGGCCCCGCTCGGCTCCCTCCGGCCCGCCCCGCCCGGCCCCGTCGCCTGCTGGGAGCTGTAGTCCGGCGGCGGGAGCGGCCCCCGCCGCCTGCTGGGAGCTGTAGTCCGGCGGCGGGCGCGGGCCCCGCNCTCCGGCCCGCCCCGCCCGGCCCCGTCGCCTGCTGGGAGCTGTAGTCCGGCGGCGGGAGCGGCCCCGCCAGCGGTGCCTCTGGGGTCCCGCCAGCCCCGGCCTGTCCCTCCCCTCCCGAGGGGCCCCGAGCAGTGGAAATGGCTCCGGAGGGCGATGCAGTTTGAGACTGAACCCAAGCAGACTCACCCCAGACACACTTTAACCCACCCAAACCTACCTTAGAACAACACAAACTCACCCCAACACACACTAAATCCGCCCTAAAACAAACCAAATCCACCCGAACCCACCCAAATCCACTAAAGACCCACCTAAGCCCATCCCAAACACACACAAACCCACTCCAAGTCTACCCAAACCCACTCCAAACCACCCCAAACCCTCCCGGACCCACCCCAAGCCGCCAGGAAGGCTCTGCACACCCCAGGGTCCCCTGGGGTCCCCAAGGATGAAGGACGTGACTCGGTTTCACTGAACATGGGGCAAAGCCGCTCCTGGAACCCCGGGGGTGGGCGGGGGGTGGGTGATGCTGGTGCTCCGGGACCAGCCGGTCCCGCTAATCGCCGGGAGCAGGACACCAGGATTAGGGGCTATTCCTGGCAGGACAGAGCTGACCCGGGCCAGGCACTCCTCTGGTGCCAAAGCCCTATTTATAGCGGGGGATAACAATTAATTAATGATTACGTCATGCCTTTCACTTCCAATTAAGCAGCTCCCCTCTTCCTCTCAGAGTGACAGACACTTCTGTTGTCTTTAATCTTTCCATTTTCTGACGAGATTTTACTTTTAATTTCCAAACACTTTGGGTCTTCTTTCCTGGAGGCTGGGGAGTTTTGCACATGTACAGATCTTCATACAAACTCCAAGGACTTGAGTGGTTTAAATAGGGATTTACCTAGAAAAATACAACTCAAATATTTTCTTCCTTATTTTTTTTATTTCTCACCTGATTTTGTTTCTCATATCCAAAGTGATGCCTTAAGGAGTGTGTGGGTGCTCCTGGCCAAAGGATACACAGAGTAATGGCAAATGGAATAAAAAATTGGGATTTAATTGCATCTAATTGTTTTCTGGCCTTATTTAGATGTTAAATGATTCAGTGTCAGTAAAGTGCTTGTTTAGTTATTGTCTAGTTTCCTTGGAAATGCTTTTGGATGAGGCCAGGGAGGGTTTTATTTGTGAACTGACCAAACCCAGGGTGTCATCCCCTCTTTAAATCCATCTTTGTCCTTGTCCTTAGGGAAGAGAAACCCCTTCTTGTGCCATTTTAATGAAATTAATCACAAACCAAATCTCTGAAGCTTCTTGGTGGGATGTTAATCCCTGGTTTGCAGGTACAACATTTTAAGCAACTTCTATTCTGCAGAAAATGGAATTGTTTAGGCTGGAAAAGACCTCTGCATTTGCTGTAATTTTTAATTTAAGCCTTCCTTAAGAATTTTTTCAAGTATCATTTGTGTAAATAACCCTGATTTAACCTCACCAATAACTGCCCTGGGCCTGTCGCCACTGGCCCAGCACAAGGACGGATGTTGGTCCCTAAGTTGAGGCAATAGGATTGTCCAGGATTACGGCACTGCTATTTTAAGGAATCGAACTTGGTGTCGATTATTTCAAAAGCGACAGATTCTCCACTCCTGATTCCAAGGAGGAATGGCCACGGCAGCCTGTGCTGCCTGGGGCATCACCCAGCACCTCCTGGGTGACTTGGGAATATCCCGACCTTCCCCTGTTCTTCCACTCTGACACAGCACGTGTGTCCCAGGCATCTCCTCAGAAAATGCTCCATGGAAAGAGGCTCTTGGCAGTAAAATAAAGCCTGGATGAATTTCCAGCTTTGGAGATAAGGAATCATGAGGGACTTCACCTCACCTTGTTATTGTTTTATAACCCAATTGTGCTTCCCTAGTAACAGTGAGAGGAGGAGAAAAAAAACATATAAACATGGAAAGGCCCAATTGGATCCTTTTGGAAGCGCCATCCCTGTGCCAGTTATGTTCACTGGCTGCTTCAGAAGGCTTTGGGGGAAAGTCAAGTGGGGTTTAAGGCAGGAAAAGCTCTTTCCCAACCTGCTACCAAGGCCCTTGAATGTCACCTTCACTTATCACTCCAGAGCCAGGGTGGATCCCAAGTTCAGCCACTGGGACCTTGTGTCCCTAACCCCTGTGCTCCCTCCTTGGATGCTGCCTTCACTAGTGAAATGAGTTCCTTGCAAAATCCTGGCCTCCCTCCTCCAGTGCCATCTGCTCCTCCATCCTTATCCCTCCCTCCATGCCTGATCCTCCTTATGGCCTCTTCCAACTGATCCCAGTGTCCCCCAGCAAAACTGGGTGAATCGCCATGCTCAGGTGGGACCGGGTTCATCTCCCTCCATCCCTGTGGTGTCCTGTGTGGGGCAGTTGTTCCTGTCCCCATTGCCTTGCCCTGCATGTGGCTCTGGAGGCACCAGCAGCACCAAGGCCTCCCCTTGCTCCTCAGTGGGAAATTCACAACAAAACCCTTTGGCTCAGCGTAGGAATGGCTCTGACTGGAGCTGTCAGGAATGAGATGGGATTTTATGTCTATTTAGCACTGTGCCACCCCCTTGCCATGGCTCCAGCAGGAGCAGGATGGGAACAGGGTGAGATGGAATGGGAGGGGATCACTCTGGAGCACAGGGATCACTCTGGAGCGCGGGGAGCACTCCAGAGCACAGGGACACTCCAGCCCCTTGCTGGGCACCAGAGACATCAGGCAGGATCCACTGTGTGGACAAACAGTGCAGCCAGCAGGGACAAACCCTGGGCCCGTCCTTTCTGTGCTGGACATTTCCCTGCCCGGACACACAAACAATCCCTTTGTGCAGGACACAAACAAGGGCAGGTTCCTGGCAGGACACAAAGAATGGATTCAATGTCGGGATCAGCTGAGCTGTGCGCATGACGTGGCCTGTTTGCCACCAGCCCCAGCAGCCCCCGGCCCCCTGCGGCCACCGCTCCAGCCCAGGGCCTGGCCCACCTGCGTATTTCCAAGAGAATACCAGGAAGGCTGAGTGGGAGATTGACCAGGGGGCAAATACACCAGCAAAGGCTCCATGGGAGCTGTGCCAGCACTTCCCAGCACAGCCTGGCACAGCTGGTGATGCCACCAGCTCTGGTCACCAGACCCCCGGGTCTGGCACAGCGCTGGGACACATTGTGTGCTTCCGCGGGCACCCACAGCACAGGGAATGCCAGGCCCTCAGCACAGGGAATGTCGGGCCCTTGGCACAGGGAATGCCAAGCCCTCAGCACACGGAATGTCGGGCACTCAGCACGGGGAATGTGGGGCACTCGGCCGAGGGATGTGCCACCCCACCAGCCCTGCAGCTGCTGCCCCACTCTGAGTTGTTCCTGTGCCGTGGGCGAGGAACAAGCAGTTTTCCATGGTAGAGGAAGCGATTCCCAGTGGGAATCAGGCTCAGGGGAGCGGGTGCTGACCCCTCGGCCTCCGAGGTCGGTGTTTCAGCCCCATGCTGGGGCTCAGCCCCACACAGGGGCACAGACCCTAAGGAGGGGGGTACCACTCGAGGTCTCAGGTCCCACACTGGGCGGGGTTACAGATCCCTTAAATGGGGTCTCAGGCCCCATAAAAGCGGCTACCGACACCATGCAGCGTTTTCAAGCCCCTCAGCAGGGTCTCGGACACCTCACTAGGGCCACAGACTGCATAGAGGGAGTCTCAGGCCGCATACGGGTGGTCAGAACCCCTCACGGGGGTCTCAGGTGCCACCCCGGGGTCCCGATCTTTCTCCGGGATCTCGGGGGGGCGCCGGTCACGCGCGCCCCGTCACGCCGCCAGGCGGCGCTCTGCTCTCGCGCCCCCGAGCACGCGCGGTAGCGCCCAAGGGGGGCGGGGCCGGGCCTGGCCCTGAGCCGCCATTGGCCCCTNGGGTCATGGCGCGGCCTCAGGGGGCGGCGGGGGCGGGTCCCGGTGTCGGTCTCGGGGTGCGGGTCCTGGGGTCGGTCCCGGAGGTCGTCCCGGGGTACGGGCGTGGGTCCCGGGGTGCGGGTCTCGGCTGCGGGTCCCGCCTCAGCCCGGGGGGCTGCGGGGCCGGAGCCGGGAGGGCTCCCCCGCGCCGCGGCCAGTCCGGGGCCGCCCCCTGCCCGTTCCCGGTGCGGAGTCCCCCGGGCTGTCCCGCCGCTGGAGCCACCGCCGGGCGGGGTCTTCAACCCCGGGGTTCTGGGCTCCCCGGGGAGGGGGTGACTCCGGCTGCCCCTGGGGCAGGGGAGTGACGTTTTCCTGGTCCCGGCGACTTGGGGCCAAATAATTGTCCTCTTGGTACTTGTTTTCCCCTGGGAGCGCCGCGATGTCCGGGCGGTTGCGCGGTCCAGGCTGGGGTCGCTCCCGGGGTCCCTTGCCGAGCGGGGGAGAGCCGTGAGCGGCCGCCAGGGCCGGGCTTGGGTCCGTCGGCAGCGAAACACGAGCTCAGAAACAGCCCTGGAGTTTGCTAGTCCCGATCCATGGGGAAAGGGAGTTGATCCTCTGGCTGATTCCCGGCTGCCTCGCTGGTCTCTGTGTTGTCGCTGTGGGCGAGGAGCAGCTCCCGGCTCCAGTCCCGGACTCCAGGGCAGCTCTGTTCCAAGGCCTTGGGAGTCGCTCATGGTGACGGGACGGAGCCTCCTGGGCGCTGGGTTGGATCCCAGTGCACCGGGAATGCTGCGGGGCCCCTCGGCTTTCCCGTCTGTGAAATGAGTGCTCGGGGTGGCTCCGGGGTGAGGGCCGGGGGTCTCCGTGTCCCTAAAGGCCTTGTTGTCCGCTGAAGTCGTGCGGCTGGAAAGTCCAAACTTCCAGCCAGGATTCTTCACACCGAATCATTGACACCGTTGGGTTTTATCTTCCTGACCTGGCACATGTCCATGCTGAGCCGTTTTTGGGGGAAATGGGGTGTTTAAGCTACTTAAAGATGATTTTGTGCTAAAGAAACTTCTGGAGTGGAGATGGTGTAGCCACTTGTGGATGCAGCGTTGGATGTGTGTGAAGGGGCAGCTGTCAGGATCCACAGCTGGATCCAGGCATCCCCCCGTGCGTGTTCCAGGTGTGAGACCCTTGTCAGCCCCTGGTGTGGGCGGGAGCATCCAAATCCCGCTGAGATGGAGCCCGGCTGGGGATGGGAGGAGGAGCCGTGTGCCCAAATTACTTAAAATTCAGGACTCTGCTCTTCCTGGTGCCTTAGTATTGGTTGGTTCGGTTTTCTGTTGGAATTTATTTAATTTTCTGCTTGTGTTTGTGGTGAATCCGTGCCACTTGGTGCTGGGATGTGGCTATGCTATATGTGGGGGAGTGCTGGGAGATGCTCTGGCCCTCAGTTGGTGCCTCAGCTCCCACAGTCCTGAGTTACACTCTAAACTCATCCCTGCAAATGACTGAAAATGGATTTTCCTTGCAGGAGTAGCACTGGGTTGAAATATTCTGGGGAGAAAACACATGGAGTCGGTGATGAAGCTGCTGTGGCCTCGATTGCAGAGGGGACTCTTGGAGCATCCCCCAGGATACGGGCAAGGACAGCATGTGCTGGGCCCAGCTCTTGCAGACAACCAGGGTCAAGCTGGAAATAGTCACAGCCTGGTTTAAGGAGAACTTGGCTCAAAGGGAATTTCTTTGGTGCAGACACTGAGAGAACTGAGTTTTTTGTCAGTGCTTCATTAGAGAAACCTATAATTTTGGGAGCGAGAGTAATTGATGACTAGGAGGGATAATGATGATGGGACAGAGCCTGGATTTGATGGAGCTGCTGTGTTTGTGTTGGACACTCATTTGGCTTTTATCTGTCTTGGAGGTGTCATTCTGGTCGGTTCTTAAGCCCAGGGTTCAGGATGACCTGGGTTTTGGGAGGAGCCCAGCTGTGTCTGGAGCACTGGGAAGCAGTTGGAGCTCTGGAAGAAACGGGATAAAGCTGTTCATTGCAGTGCTGAAGCTTTATAAGAATGGGATGATTTTTGTAACTGTCACTTCACTCCCGGTCCAACTCCCGAGCACCAGTGTGATTTTAGGGGCCCCTTTTTCCTGCTGGAAAAGCTTGTTTGCAGGGATCATGTGCTGTCCTTCTGGATTGTGCTAAAACTCTGCCAGAGGTTCCAGAGCCTGCGGTTCCCAGAATGGTAAATCTTGGAGAGCTGCTCGTACCAAGCAACCCCAGACCCACATCCAGCACAGCCACAGTTGCCTGTGCCATCTGTTCCCAGACATCCCTGTCCTTCCCTCTCGGACTGGCTTCCTTCTGCCCTCACAGCACCCCACCTTTGAGCTGAGGGGCTGACGAGCTCCAAGAGTGTCCTGCACCATCAGTTTTATTAGGAGTAACTGTTTTTTGTTGATGATGATGGTGAGCCGGGTTGATTCTCGTCCTGGAAGAGGCAGGAGCTGCATGGTCTGTGTCCCATCCAGCACCTCTAGACGGAGCTTAGTGGCCACAGCACAGGTGTCAGGTCAGGACAGGTGCCATTAATCCCGGCGCGGCGTGCAGCTGTTCCGGTGGCGTTAGGTAACCTGCCAGGCCAGGACAGGGATGTGGGATGGGGTGGAGGCAGCCCCCACTGTTCTGAGGAGCAGGAGGCAGCCAGAAACCTCCTCCAGGAGCACCAGGACACGCTTGCTGGGAGCTTGTGGAGAAGCTAATTTTTCTCATTGTTGCTCCAATAGGGCTCAGGTTGGAGCCGCTAGCATGTCCCACCTATAGGTCCCAGCGTGGCCTTTCCTCTCAGGACCCCCCTGCTTAGCCCTGAGTGCTGTCAGATTCCAGGGGCTTGAAGGATTTGGCGTTTAGGAGTTCGGTATGTGTTGGTTTGCCACTCTGCTCCTGCAGCTCCCCGATGGTGGGAGCAAAAACATCCGTGTGGGTCTGGCAGGATTAAATTTCCAGTGGATTTGGGCACCTCCTGCCTCACCTGCAGCTCCCTGAGGGCTCTGAGGGTCTGGCCTGAGGTTCCCCGTGTCCGTGTGGGGACGGGATGTGGCAGAGGGGCTGGGCCAGGAGCAGAACCCTGGGAGTGGAGTCCTGGCTCCCAGCTTGGTTTCTGCCCTCAGCAAAACATCACGTGGCAGATCCGAGGGAGAGACGTCAGAGTTTGCTGCTCCTGAAATATTTCTGGAAGTACCTTTATAAACATGCTGGAGCCACCGGTTGTGGCCGACCTTGGGTCAGGATTTGGCCCTTACAAGGAGATTTATTTCCTGTTTCTGTAGCATGTTCAGCACGATTGAAATCTAACAAAATAAGGGAATTAAAGCCCCATAAATTCCAGTCTGGAACTTTGAATGAATCCGGTTTTGCTGCTTCACAGTTGGTTCTGGTGAAATGCTTCAGTTCAGTGTTCCTGATGGTTTATTTCTGCCCAGGATGGAGCCGAGAGACATTGAGCTCTTGGACCTTGTGTCCCCTTGAATTCCTCCCTCAGTTTCCCGACTCCCATGATGATGTCGGGGCAGGGAGCGCAGTCCTGCCTGCGGAGGACCGGGATGCTCCGTGTGCTCCTGGTGAGTCTCATCCAAAACCTGGCATGTGACCACTGGAGTTGCCCTGGGAGAGGCCATAGGCAGCGAGAGAGAGGAGGAGGCTCTGCAGGGGGTGGGTGGGGGGGATATGACTTGTCCCTTATTTTGGATGGACATTTGATGTTAAAGGTCTGAATTCCCATTAGGAAGGATTTGCAGGCTGCCGGGGTTGACTAAACCCAGCTTTACCCCATTCCCAAAGGTGGAACTGGGCAGATTCCTGCTGCCTGGAAGGCTGAAGGTTGGTGTCAGTGTTGGGCAGATCCATAGGCACGTTGGGATGGGGCTTTCACTCGGTTCCCACGGGCGTGTGACCATGGAATGCTGTTTGCATGAAGCTCCAGCTCCTCCTGGTCCGAGCAAGGTGCGACTCTGGCACGGCTGATTGCTCCTCACTTCTGTCAGGGGCGTTGCTGTGCTCAGGCCCTGTGAAAATGTGGGGGGATATTTGTTAAATATTTGCTGAAGAACCTGCTGGTGTGTCCTGCATAAAGAACTGTTGGGATCGCCAGGACCACAGGAACAACTGGGCTTAGTCCTAAGTACATGTTTTCAGCATGTTTCTGGTTGGAATGTGCCAGGAACACTCACTTTGGATTACATCCAGCCGTGCTGCATCCCTGTGCACTCCTGGGGGCTTTGGGGTGTGCTCAGCGCCTGCTCCATTGCTGGGGGATGGATTTGCAGTTGTGGATCTCCTGGGGCTTGGATTTCCTGCCTGGGCTCGTATTTCCGACCCGTTCTGGAAGGAGGGAAGAGAGAGCATTTCCCTTCCACAGGGAAAGGAAATAATCAATAACTCTGGGATGGGGACATTTCTCCGTCCGATCCCTCGATAAATCTCCAACAATCCGTCGCCGCCTCGTTGGACCCAGAGTTTTCCATCTGTGTTTTCCCTGTCATTTTTGTGTGCGCAGGAGTTTGGAATGCTGTGGACGAGGAGGTGGGATGTTCTGCTCATTCCCTCCCCAAACCTCCTCTGCGTGCACTGAGTTTTCATTTTCATTGGAATTCCACACCCACCTGAAGGAAGTTTTACCCAGTATCGCAGCCAGTTTCATCCTGGAGCTGCTCCTTGTTCCTGCAGCTCTTGCCAGGGATCAGAGGATCCAAACGTGCAGCTCCTAATTAGGGATGTTCCCTAAATCAGTGGAGTAAGAGCAGGAATCACTGCCAAATCCTGCTCCCGGAATGCACTGGGCTTTGGCATCACTTCTTCCGACACAGCTCCCGGCTTGCTCCGGCAGTGAAGGAATACGGAGTTTTTCTGGGAGCAGGAACTTAATAATGACAGGATTGTGAGAGTGAAATTCCGGGTTAAAGACTGAAAGTAATGGTTGCTCATGGGGTATTGTGCTGTTAGGGAATTTCACCCACCTTTAAGGATAATCTTGGAAAAAAAACTTTTCAAGGCACCGGGGGGGTTTTGCCCATCTGTAGGGATAATCCTGAAAAGGAGACTTTATTTCCAAGGCACCAAGAAAACAACCAGGTTCGTTCATATTCCACACAATCCTGAAATTCGCTCTTATGCCCAGTATACCAGCACCTCCCTCTCCCAGCCTTCCCAGATTTTCCCCTTCCAGATTTTCAGCTCGGGATAAATTCTTTTCCCATTCTTTTCTGTTCCTTGATGGCAGAAATTTTATCCCAGCCTTTAACTGCAAAGCACCAAATTCCGTGGAGCACTTTGCCGATCTGGACTCCCACGGATGAGGCTGCTCTCCCTTTCCCTCTCTGCCCTGAGGAATGCGGAAAATCAGGATTTGAAGGCATGGCAGGAGCACATGCCTTCCACAGGCTCAGAACCTGACAAAATCCAGATTTACGGAATAGATCTTGGTTTTGTTCCCTTCTGGGAAGGAGCTCTGGAGTCGAAGGAGCCCGGCAAGGGGCTCTGGAGTGGGAAGGAGCTCTGTTTGGATGTTGATTTTGTCTGCCAGAGCAATTGAGATTTTTTGGTTTGGTTTTTGTCTGAAATGGGCTTTTTAAAATGTATTTTCCTTAGGAGACATCTCCTAATTCTAGCATTTTGTCCTTGCTTCCCTTTCCCTGTCTCACAGCTGGTGTGCTTGGAGTGGGATGGGGCAGGGATTTGCTCCCTGTAGATGTACAAGAGAAACTTTCTGCTTTCTCACTGCTCCCAAATTTTCATTTATTATATAATTTATTCCTGGATCCTTATTCCTAATTTGGAAAGAAAAGCTTCACCACCTTTGAGATGAGAATTGGGTTTAGTTCATGAATTTTCCAAGGAAATGCCCGTTGTTCGTTAGAGCAACGTGGGTGTTGTTCTCCCAGTTCCCAAGGAATGAACCGGCAGTCCCAGAGCACAGTTAAGTTGAGGGGGAGGTTTAGGTCTGCCTCAGCTCATTCCCTATCGGGACACACAATCCATGCAGGCTCCTGGTGTTGTTCCCAGATTGATGCCGAGGAGCCGATCCGGTGCTGCTGACTCCGTCCAGCCTTGGCTATGGACATCGTCCTGTCAGATTTTGTTCGCTCAACGGGGGCAGAGCCGGGGCTGGCCAGAGACCTCCTTGAAGGTATGGGAAATTGGGAATAATGAGGGAAATGCCCAGGGTGGCTGATGGGGAGCTGGGAGGAGAAAGGGTTGGAAGAGGGGTGGGGGAGCTGGGGGCTGGAGCAGTTTCTGACACAGATGTTTAGGAACTGCCTCGGTTTCCGTGCTGGGTGAGGGTGACCAGCGCTGCTCCCTTCCCATCCAGGCAAGAACTGGGACCTGAGCGCGGCGCTGAGCGACTTCGAGCAGCTCCGGCAGGTGCATGCTGGGAACCTCCCGCACTCCTTCAACGAGGGCCGCGGGGCCCGGCCCCCGGAGCGGGAGGTGGCACGGCCGGGGAGGCCCCCGCTGCAGCGCCAGGATGACATCGTGCAAGGTCAGTGGCCTAGAGCCAGAGGGATCTGTCAAGTCTTCTCCTGTGCCAGAGTGATCTGGCTGCTCACTGCCAGAACCGCGGCAGTTTGGTGGTGGCTGCTCTGGGCTTTGCTGACCCTGCCCCACTTTGCTGTTTGCTCTTCCTTCTTTCCCACAGAGAAGCGCCTGTCCCGAGGCATCTCCCACGCCAGCTCCACCATCGTGTCCCTGGCTCGTTCCCATGTCTCCAGCAATGGCAGCAGCAGCAGCGAACACCTGCTGGAGATGCCCATCTGCACCTTCCAGCTGCCCGACCTCACCGTGTACTCCGAGGATTTCCGCAGCTTCATTGAGCGGGATCTCATCGAGCAGTCCATGCTGGTAGCACTGGAGCAGGCTGGTGAGTGCTGGGTCCATGCTGGTGGCATGTGCCATGGGCAGCTGGGGAGTGTCACCCACAGGAACACCCCAGAATATCACATGGGTGCATATCCAACAGGGAATCATTCCATCATTTTTATGACCTGGTGCAAGGGCTGAGTAGGAGCTGCTTCCCTTCACCCATGGACACTAAGTGTAAATAACCCAGTGCTGTCATCACTGTGCACAGTTGAGAGGGAAAACACCTCAAAACTGGCATTGTCTCACCCCTGGAATAACGGACACTCTGGGGGCCCAACTTCTTCCTCTCCTGCTCAGGGGTTGCTGTAAGAAATATTCTCATGTTTTGGGAATGAGCACTTGATCCCAGCGATCCCATTACACGGCGACGCCGGGCGGTGACAGCAGAGCTGCTGGCTCTGGTGCAGATGAACCCCAGATCTCATCCCAGTGGAGCCAGGCGTTGGGTTCCTGTGTCCCAACACAAATAGGGTGCAGGGCTGGGGGTTGCCAAGTGCTTCATCCATGGGCTGGGGGCACTTGCAGGTGTGCTGAGATGCAGTTAACGGGAAGGAATTTAGAAATTCAGATTTTAGAAAATGCCTTTCGGAGGCTGGAGTGTCTGTGGGTTGTTATAAATGAGTGTTTTGTCTGTAACAAAGGGCTGTAGTGCAGCTATGAAATACTCCAAGCTGGATTCCGAGTAGGGTTTTGAGCATGGTGCTGTGATCTACAGAGACGCCCGTTATTAATTTAGCACACACCATCCTTAGGGGATTAAGGAAATACTTTATAGCCCAATAAATGTTCAGATCCTCTTCCCCATGTATTCAGAGGTCCTGTTACACCATTGCGGCAGAGTAAGCGCTTTCAAAGTGGCTGTAAACTTCAGTGAGATCCTCTGGGAATGCTTTGAATGTGCTTGGAGTGGTATGGAAAGGTCATGGTGGAGTTGAAACCTCGGCCCTCAACAGGGCCTTGGCGTCCTCTGACACAAACCCTTGTGGATCAGGAATCAGGCCTTGCTCTGAGTTGGGAAGCTGCAGAGTGGGTTTGCTCGTGGCGCACGGGGAGGAGCAGTCCGTGGTGCCTCACCTGAGGATATTGGGGGAAAAAGTCATGAGAACTGAAAGATCCTGATCCTGGTCCTTCACCTCTACCAGGGGGATGCCCTGTTGGTCTCTGGTTGCCATGCAGGGTGGTGAAGGGTGTCCGTGTCCATGTTGGATCCCTCGTGTTGGCCTCAGGAGCACAAGGCTGAGGGAACAATCTCTGGGACACTCCCTGTGTCACGAAGCAAGAGTGGATTCCCAGTAGCCTTGGGGAAGCCATTTGGGGTTTGTATGAGGCAATCCTCCCTTCAGGCTGGGCGGAGCCATCGGTTCCTTCCCATTGCCGTGACCTGTTCAAGTGGCTCCTGCTGGAAGATACGATGGGATTTTCCCAAACACCCTGTGGGGACAAACAGGTGTTCTGTGGGATAATGTAGAGTCATGGTGCTGGATGCAGAGGGAGTTTCTGGATGCCAGTGGACTTCCCTTGTGTGCAGAAGATCTGTTGCCGCCACGGCCGTTCTGGGAAGATCCCTCATGCTCCTGAATCCAGTTGACTTCCCTGCAGAGCTCTCAGGGCTGGCTCTTAGGAGCCACACGCAGAGAAATGTGTTGTTTTCAATACTTCTGGGCAGCCTCTTGGCCTTTACACCGCCTCGACGGGAACAAAACACTAGGAGGAGGGTTGGGCATGCGGTTCCTTTGGAGACGACTTCTCTTGCGTAACTGGATTCAGTGCAAACACTCCGGCACAGAAATACCTCTCCAAGGTGTGTCCTCTCAGATCCGACTTGGGCAGAGGTTGCACAACCTCCAAAGCACCAACCGGAGATGCAAGCTCCATGGAAAAGAGCATCAAATCCTGCAGGAACGAGAGAAAATGGATAAAAAGGAGCTCTCGGTGCTGCCCCTGGCAGCATTACGTGTGGGACAGCTCCTGTGAGGTGCCGTGTTCGCTCCCCTGGCCCTGGGCCACTTGGCCAGGCTCCCGGCTCCGCTGTGCCAGGAGCTGTGTTGAGGGAACAGCCAGCTTCTCCGTGCAGAGCCATTGTCCCCAGGCTCAGCGCGGAACGCTTCCAGCTCTGGCGGGTCCCTTTCCCGGCGCTGGGCACAGGAATGACCTGCCTGTGTCACACTGAGCTTCGTGGTTTTTTGTTTTCTAGTGTTTGGGGATGTTTAAACTCCTGTTTTCTGCATTTAATTACTCTACAGCTGCTCTCCCTGAGGTGATACAAAGCATTTCCAGCAATCTCATGTCTGTTTACTGGGATCCCTGGCAGGGATCATGCGCCAGAGGAAGGAGAGGTTCTCTGGAAGCACTGAGAAAGGGCTGGTTTCCTGCAGGAGCAATTTAAATACAGCTTGTTGGAAGCCTAAACAGCCTCGTCCAGCCAAAAACCTGCCTGTTGCACAGGATCCAAAAACTCCTGGAAAATATGGCAGCCAAGGAGGGGTGATGAGGGCAGGGCAGAGCGAGACACCGACGGGGGTTCAGAGTCCTGTTCCAGCCCAGCTTTGCTCCCTTGGTAAGGGCTGAACCTCCAGCCACACTGGGCTCACTGGGCGTTTTTTCCTACCTTCTATTTTTAGCTGCTCTTGACTTGAATCACCACAATAACCCAAAACTCCTGGTCTAAAGCTCTGTCAGTGTGCGTTTGCAGCAGGAAGGCTGCTGGGATCAACAGGAATCCTGGAGTATTCTGCCTGAAGACCAGTGAGCAGGGAAACCCGGCCATGAGAGAGTTGAAACTGGAGGGATTTGGTTCCAAGAAGCAGCAAAAGGCTGGTTTTCCCTGGAGAAGTTGTTTGTGCTGGGCACTCCTGGAGGTGTTTTCAGCCTGATGGGCTTTGGGGAGGGAAATAAGGTGCGTGGGGGAAAAACAGATAGAGGAGAGCTGGTCTGGGTGGAAGTCCTGGCTTATGTTTGTGTGTAATTCTGATTTGTATGACCCCAAATTCAGCCGAGCTTTCCTGGCATCCCCAGGGAGTTTTGCAGCTCCAGTCTCCTCTTTTTGTTGTCACTGTCCTGACTCTTCCCCCCTAGTCCTGGGATGGGTCTGTACCTTCCCACCTGTCCAGGCGCTCCTCAGCTTGTTCAGCTGGTTTTTGTCCTCAGCCATGGTTTTGGAAGGGCTGAGCCCCTCAGTGGCCCCCAGTCCTGTTCTGTGCCATGGTTTCACCCTCTCCCAAATCTTCCCAGGGCGCCTCAACTGGTGGGTGACAGTGGATCCGAGCTGCCAGCGGCTGCTGCCCCTGGCTACCACTGGTGATGGGAATTGCCTGCTCCACGCTGCCTCCTTGGGTAAGGCTTGGCTTAATCCCCAGGCAAACAGCCAACCAGTCCCTGGGCAAGAGCCCACGATCCTCTCTGGGAGCAGGACCCACCCATTCTGGTGGGAAACCAGGATGCTGCTGCTCCTTCCGGTTGCAGCAGCGTTGGTGTGCCAGAGCAGTCACAGTGCTTGGGCTCTGTGGGAGTGGGATGGCTTGAAGGGAAGGGGCTGCCAGCAGCTTGTATGCTTCTCAAATCTCTCTCCCCCTCCGTCTGGCAAGTTTCCCTGGATTCCTGAAGGAAATGTGGTCCTCTGATGCATCTGTGCAGGGACCTCAGTGGGTCAGGGAGTGACACCAGCCCCTCCTGACCTTCCACTCGGTTCCTTCTCCCTGCAGGTATGTGGGGCTTCCACGACCGGGATCTCATGCTCCGGAAATCCCTCTACACCCTGATGGACAAGGGAGTGGAGCGGGAAGCACTGAGGCGGAGATGGCGCTGGCAGCAGACGCAGCAGAACAAGGAGGTGGGAGCCAACTGAATATTGGTTTGGGCCCTCTTTGCCAAGGGGAACGTCCTGGGAAAACATCCCGTGGGTTTGGGAGGTGCTTCCTGTTGGGTCTGCAATTTTGGGCAGCTCCCTGCTGTGCCATTGGACTGCCATGGTAAGGGGTGTCCTGCAGTCAGAACTGCAGCAAAATGAAAGCGGCTTGGGACAAGTGATGGGACAAAGGGAATGGGTTTAAATTGAGAGGGGAAGTTTGGATGAATATTGGGAAGCACTTTGGAGGACATGGTGCAGAGTGTGTTGATTATTTTTGCATAAATCCATAGAGAAAAGTTGTGCTGTGGGTATAAGCCCGTGTTGGAGCAACTGGAAGAGGGTTACTTGGAGGCTTTTGGGTTCTCTTTGCCATTTTTCAGTCTGGCCTGGTTTACACGGAGGAGGAGTGGCAGAAGGAGTGGAACGAGCTGATCAAGTTGGCGTCCAGCGAGCCCCGCGTGCACTACGGCACCAATGGCGGCGGCTGCGGCGGGTACGGAGCAGAGAACAAATCCAGGTGTAAAACAGGGAATGTGTTACCGCAGGGCACAGCTATCATGGTGCTCCAGGGCAGGGCCAGGGGGCTGTGTTTGTCTGTCTCATTGGGATTTCAGGGGAAGGACAAAGGATCCTGAGGAAACACAAGGCACATAGAGCACCCCAGAAAAGGATTTTGGTGCTGCCCAGCCTCTTCTGTGGGGTAGCACATAGATTGAGCAGGGAATAAATCTTTTCCTTGTGTTGCTGCCTCCAAAATGAGAGAATAACCCAGAGCTGGGAGTTTTTGCCATCTCACTTCTGGTTCAAGGACACTTCCCTGCTGCAGCTGTCCAGCTCCTTAGATAAGGGACTCCCAGCAATGCCAGGCAGCAGCTGGGTGTTCCCTGGGCACAAACTCTTGTCTTGGAGCAGGACATTTTGGGGATCCACACCTAAACCCTCAGATAATTGCTGAGATCAGCCTTAGTGCTGTCCGCCCACCTCTATGTGGCTGCCTGTGAAACCTCCTTCTGGTGTTACAAAGCAGATGATTGGATATCCAAGGGATGACATTCAACTTTTTTCCCCAAGGGTGGAGAGCTCAGAGGAGCCGGTGTACGAGAGCCTGGAGGAGTTCCATGTCTTTGTCTTGGCCCACGTGCTGAGGAGACCCATCGTGGTGGTGGCAGACACAATGCTGCGGGACTCGGGCGGCGAAGGTGAGACCTGCCTCTCTTCCCAAAGCCTCTCTGACCTGTCCACCTTTACTTTCCTTTCCACCCTGTGTTTTCCTGGGGGCTCTTTGCCCCCAGTGCTGGACCTGAAATTTGGAACAGCGCAGGGGGCAAAATTGACCTGCTACAGGTGAACCCACAGAGGGGCCAGGGCCAGGCTTGGCTCCCAACTCCATTTCTGCTGCTTTAAGAGCATCCACGCAAGGATTTTTCTTTTTTCTACCTCTTTTGCCACTGCCCACACATACAGAGATGGGAAATTCTGTTCTCTGGGTGGTGGATTTTCCACCATCAGCTTCAATTTCCTGTCAGAGAAGGTTAATCAATTTCCATCGTTCTGTGGGCAAACTTTGTCTTGTGAGGGAATGAAGAGGAGGGGTTTTTATAGGAAATACCAATTCATTCTACATTTTACATCCTCCTGATGTAAAATAAACATCTATTTTGGGTTGTGGTTTTGTTTAATGTCCCTTGAGATGACAGATAATTGCAGGTGAGCCCTCGACTGAGGCAAACGGCTCATTCTGGAGCAGTTGCAGCACAAACAATTCTGAACTCTTGAACCTGTGATCAGAACCAACCACCCTCGTTTCTTCCCAGCATTTGCCCCAATTCCGTTTGGAGGGGTCTATCTGCCCCTGGAAGTCCCAGCCAACAAATGCCACCGGTCTCCATTGGTTCTGGCTTACGACCAAGCCCATTTTTCTGCCCTGGTCTCCATGGAGCAGAAGGAAAACACAAAGGATCAAGGTGGGTGATGAGATTCAGGTGAACAAAGCACTGAGGAGGAGGACTTGGGAGTGCTGGGGGGGAAAAGCTGGCCACGACCAGTCAATGTGCACTGGCAGCCCAGAAAATCAACCATGTCCTGACCTTGGAGCCCTTCCAGTGCCTAAAGGGGCTCCAAGAGCTGGAGAGAGACTTGGGACAAGGGCCTGGAGTGACAAGACCAGGGGGAATGGCTTCCCACTGACACAGAGCAGGGCTAGATGGGATATTGAGGAGAAATCCTTCCCTGTGAGGGTTATGAGGCATTCCATGGTGCTCTGACGAATCCATGATCCCACGCACTGGCAGTCACTGGGATTTGCCGTGAGGCCATTCCCATCAGACGCGACGATATTCCTGGTGGGTGCTCAGAGTTGGCTCCAGGTGTGGGGTATTTGTCCTTTTGGGCTATAAACGTGACATTTCTGTCCCGGGGCAGCTGTGATCCCCCTGACGGACTCTGAGCACAAGCTGCTCCCTGTGCACTTCGCTGTGGATCCCGGGAAGGAGTGGCAGTGGGGGAAGGACGACAGTGACAATGTCAAGCTGGCCAGGTTGGTGATCTGCAGGTGATCCAGGGTGAGGCTTTGCTGGGGATCCAGGTGATCCACAGAGCAGAGAGATCACAGATGAGGGGGTCAGTCCTGATCCCAGCTGGGATTTCTTGTGCTGGATGAAAGTTGTGCCTGGGGAATGACACTGTTCGTGAGGATGGAGCAGCTTTTCCTTCATTTTCCTTCATTTTGGTATGTTTTGGGTGGGGCTGTGACATCTCACAAGCTTCATTCCCGCATAATAAATAGATGATGCTCCAGATCCTCATGCTCCAGACCATGCCTGGTTTGGGTGAGACTTTGGGCAGGTCTTACCATGGTTTGGTCCCAGCAGTTCCTGTGGCTGAGGCAGAAACGTTTTGATTCCGACACTGAGGAATCTGATTTCTCCCTTTGAGTTTTCACTGAAAAGTTGGGAAAGCTGCATAATTGTCCCTTTTGTGCCATTGGCCCTGCTGTAGGAGAACACCCATTTAAACACATAACACGGGGAATAATGTAAATATGGGGGGAGATATTTCCAGGTGGGAAATGGAAATGGCTCTAACTTGTGGTTTTGCCCTGCTCCGATGCCAGCGTGACCCTGTCACTGGAGGCCAAACTGCACCTGCTGCACAGCTACATGAATGTCCGATGGATCACGTTGCCTTGTGACATGCAGGTGAAGGGACCAGGGGGATCTTTTTTACCTATGAATTATTTAACCATGCTCTCTGCAGGGAAGCTGGTGTAGGGCCTCACCTGATGGCTCTGCCTCATGCAGGGTTCTGTGCCCGCAGGAATTGTGGCTGGTTCTGCTCAGAGAGCAGGGAAGTGACTCAGTTTTGTGGGTGGGCACTTTTCCCTTGAGCTTTCCATGCCTGTTTTCAATCTTCACATGACCCAGAAGCCCCCATGCCCCTCAGGGATGCCCCATGCTCCAAACAAATGGGAACTGTTGGTTTACAGCCACCTGGAGACTGGGACAAGTCTCACCCCCCTCTTCCCTGGCTTTGCCCCTGAAACCTCGAGCAAGTGGAGGTATCATAGGATCACAGAATAGAATCATAAAATCTTGTAATATCTCAGGTTGGAAGGGTGCCGCAGGGATATTTAGGGATGTGCAGGATGCACTGAGGATGCATCTTTCTGCGTGTGTCCGCATACAGTCCCCTCTGTGTTCTAAGCAACGCCACCTCCTTTGCTTCACCTTCCACCTGAAAACCTTTACCTGAGGAGTTTCTAAACTTCGATATTTGTCTTTCCTTCCTCCCCAGGCACCTCTGGCTCAGCCAGAATCCCCCACGGCCTCTGCAGGTGATGATGCTCGCTCGGCAGCGGAGTCAGGCGAGTCGGACAAGGAGTCTGTGTGCAGCAGCTCTGCCAGCAACGGGGGCACCAGGGCAGGCAAGGACAGGGAGAAACCAAAGAAAGAGCGGGAAAAGGAGAAGGAAAAGGATAAAAAACGGGCAGACTCGGTGGCCAACAAGCTGGGAAGCTTCGGGAAGACTCTGGGCAGCAAACTAAAAAAGAACATGGGGGGCCTGATGCACAGCAAAGCCGTGAAGGGCGGCGTGAGCAATGGGCAGGGAGACACCCTAGAGAAGAAGAAGAAAGGATCCCTGAAGGCACAGAAAGGCAGCAAAGAGGAATGTTCCCCAGGAGACTTAGCTCCTGCAGAGAAAACTTGTCCAGGTAAAGCAGCCCCGGAGAAGCCGTCGGATCCCTACAAGTACAGCAGCGACGTGCGGCTGAGCCTGAGCATCCTGCGCGCGGCCATGCAGGGCGAGCGCAAGTTCATCTTCGCTGGCCACCTCAAGACCAGCACCCGGCACCAGTTCCAGGAGGAGATGATCCAGAGGTACCTCCTGGACGCTGAGGAGCGTTTCCTGGCAGAGCAGAGGCAGAAGGAGGCAGAGAAGGCACTGGGCAGTGCTGCCCCGGCCAAGAGGGCAGAAGGGGAGGCGGGTGCCCAGCGGAGCGAGGAGGTGATGCCGAGCCCCGTGTTCTCCCAGCCACCCCCCACCTCCCCCCCCCAGCCCCTGGAGCCGGCCGTGAGTGCTAAAATAGCCGCTTTTCCTGCTGGCTATTCCGGCGTTTTCACCTTCCCCAGGCCCTCCATGGGCAGTGCTGAGGGGCTGCACCCACCTGGGTGCCCTGAGGGCCGGCGGCAGCTGGCGGGGGGGCCCTGTGGGAGCCTCCCTCCCTATGCCACCCTGCCCCGGCACCACCAGGGCCGGCTCGGCCCCTGCCCCCCTGGCCCTGCCCACCTGGGCCGGTTCTCCCCCACGGACATGGACATCCAGCCTCCCTTCCCTTCAGAGTGTGAGGGCTCCAGCTGCCTCCCCCCGCACAGCAACGGCTGCCGGGAATTCCTCGAGCAGGACAGGGGAGGAACAGTAGATAAAATGAAAAGCCAAGCCCTCTACAACATCCAGCAGACCAAGTGCAAACAGCCCAACTGCAGCTTTTATGGACACCCGGAGACTGGGAATTTCTGTTCCTGCTGTTACAAGGAAGAGCTGCGGCGCAGGGAGCGGGAGGCACTGGTGCACAGGTTCTGATGCTCCCTCTGTGTGGATCTGGACCCATGGAACGTGGGGAATGCAATAGCAGAGATCCATTTTGGTTTTACACCCACCCACGCTCCCCTCCCACTCTGGGGGAGGTGGGAGCAGGTGTTCGGCTCGATGGGCTGGAATTAGCATGGGGCTGGTGGGATAGAGGGGGTGCAAGAGGGAGAGAGGGGAGAAACCAGCCCCTGCTTTCCCGGAGCCCCTGCGAAGGAGGAGGAGGATTCCCGGGGTGCCTGGGGACAGTGAGGGCTGCTCGGGTCAGAGCACAGCGTGAGGGGGGAGAATTCCTCAAAAACTCAATAAACCAGACCAAAGCTTTGGGAGCGGGCAGGGGGAGCAGCTCCCGCCAGGTCCTTCCCGCTTCCCTGACCACCTGAGATGGAGCAAAAACGCCCCATTTTGAGCGTCACAAACCTTTTAATGGAGTTTTTTAACACTGGTTTTATTCTGTATTTCTTCTTGCTGGTACTGAGCGACACCATGTTGGAGTTGGACATTGGTGTGGTGGGGTGGGTTGGACTCCCCCCACACAGTCCCGGATGGCTCTGAGCACCAGGACAGGCTCAGGGCTCTGTCCCCTCCTCCCCAACCGATGAGCTCAACTCTGGTTTTAAAATGTTGTTTTTAAACTCTTTCTGAGGCGGGGGGAGCCAGGGGGGCTCACAGCACTCAAGGGGTTGGAGGTTTCTCTTCCTGTGCAGAACCCTCAGCCCACAGGAGAGCCGAGGCAAGATCCTGGGTCAGCATCTCCTGCCAGGAATTCCCAGTGGTGTGGGGAAATCCCCCAGGAATACCCACTGGAAAGGGGCCCCAGAGCACCCCCAGTCCCAGGGTGGAGCCGGGGGGGTCACAGCCCCATGTAACTCCTACTTGAGCACAGCTACTCTGTACTACCTCTGATCCTGATTAACTCGGCTCCGTTGTGCTGAGCCACCAACTGACCTTTAGGCTGCGGAATTAATCCATATTTTTGGTAACAGGGCTAAAAAGCAGAACAGTAAGATAAAATCCTCCCGTGACTAATGTCCCGCGCCATTCCTGACCCCATCCCGGCCCCCTGGCTCCCAGGGTGGGATTCACTTTAGCACTGCGATGTTTGCACAGAATTCCTTGGGTTTTTTGGTAACTGCAGCTCCCAAACCAGGCCCAATCCTGCACAGAGTGAGGTGCAGCATTTCCTATCACACAGAAATAAAACAGGAGTTATATCCTTCAGCCAGAGCTTTACAACATTCCCTCGTTTTTATTTTTGGGTGGATTTTCCAGAAGGCATCAAACTATGCAACCCCTTCCTGCCCATGGCTGTTTCCTGGAGAAGTGATGAGGGCCAGGGCAGAGGAGCTGGAAGTGTGCTGAGCTCGGGGTATCACCCAACGCCTTACACTTGGCTCTGAAAATGTTACCTTAGACCTAAAACCCCCCAAATTAAGGCCTTTCCTACACTTAAGTTCCCCCAAATAAGACCTTTCTTAGTGGGATCCCAACACTTTGAGTCCAGCCAGCAATGCTCCTTGTCCACAGATTTTCAAATCCAAATTTCAAACACCCCAGGGATGGTTTGACTCCAGTGTAATTTGTTTTCCCTGGTTTTATAAAATCCCCGAGCATGGCTGAAGCTGTGGGAAGGGGAGGGTGTGACACCCACTCCGGCTGGCTCGGCTGGCTCCTCTTACCTCTGGAACAAATTCCACGTTTCTCCCTCAAACTGCAGGAATTCCAATGGACTTTAACCCCGGGGCAGGGACATGCAGTGCTGGTTAAGTGGCACAGGCTCTGCCCCAACTTGGTTCACTCTAAATTTTAAGCTGAAATGGTTAAAACCCAACCCAAACCCTTCACTGTTTGTGGGCATTTGGTTTAAATTGCAGTTTCTGATGTTTATGTTTCCCAAAATCAGAACAGCAGCTTTATTTTCGGGTTGGGAATTTCCTCCGGCTGTGCCGGGGAAGCACAGGGAGCAGGGATGCCCCAGGGCATGGAAGGGAAGGCGGGTGATGCTTCACCAGTTGTTCCTCCGGTTTTGGGGGAATTTCTCTCTGGTTTGGTCAGCTCCATCCCAGTGGATGCTGAATTTGGGCAGGGATGGGAAGCCCCCAGACCTGCTCACTGGTTTGGTGGGCTGTGGGAGGAGAGAGAAGGAGAAGGCAGAAAACCTGTAGGAAAAGCACCAGTGCTGGAGAGAAAGCTCCAAAACTGGAGGAGAAGCACCAAACCTGCCTCCAGGAGGGATTTTTCCATGGGGATGGGGATGGGGAGGCCGTGGTGTGACCCCAAGGTCGAACTAAGTGCACTTACTGTTGTGGTTGAAATTCAAATTGCTGCCATTGGATCCTGGTGGAGGAAAACTTTGTCTTTCAGCGTGTGTAAAACCCGTTAATGAGATTTGATTTGATTTTGTTAAATGAGATTCCCCTTCGCCATTCCCTGGCCCCTCAGCGGGGGAGGCCGGGGCAGCTTTAGGTCTCACTAACGTGATGCTGAGTGACCTGAATTAATTCTGCAGTGGTTTATTCACAAAAAAAACCTTTTTTTTTTTAATTAATTCTGGATTAATTGGTGATATTTGGCCTCCTGGTGAACAGGGCTGGAGCATTGCGCTCGGGCTGTACCTGTGGCCCCGTTGTGGCACCACAGACTCATTGACAATAAAAACCTTCAGCTGATGCACCTGAGGCTCCTTCATCCCCTCACTCTGAGGGCTCTGGGCGTCCCCAGTTTCCTCCTGGGGCTGCTCCTCATCCCCTTCTCCATCCAATTATTGTGATTTTGGGGTAATTTTTGGGGTTTTTTTCTCCACTGAGGAGAACAGTGCCCTCTCTCCTGGAGAGTGGGTAAGTTTTCCTTCTGTTCTGTCTATTCAATTTGTTGTGTAATTCCATTTTGGTACTAATTTTTGGCTTTCGTTTAAAAAAGAACACCCTCAACCACCCTTCCCTCCCTGTTTCTGTCCATCCTCGCTGATCCTGGAGATTTTTCCCCAGCTGCCTCCCAAGGCCACCCCAGAGGGGTGCTCCCTTTGGTACCTGAATCTCAGGACAAAATTAGGGATAAAATCCAGCATGGATTTTATGGATGCTGAAGCTTTAAATGAAAAAAGAAAAAGAGGTTTGGGGGTGGTTGGAGATGAATTGCAGAAGATGGGACCCCGGGAGCAGTTCCCCGTAGGATTTCTGTCATTGGGATTTTCTCTCCCAGCTCACAGTGTTTTTCCTTCCTCCCGGCACTGCGAGTGGACACTCCATGCCCAGCGCCATGTATGTGCCAGATGATTTTCTTCCAGGATCTTTCCTCCTGCCATGGCCCAGACTGACCCCGTCCTGCCTTGGAGCAGCTCCAGGCTCAAAGCCTCCAGGAAATTCCTCTCATCTGCCAGGTGCCAGAGCCAAAAGCCTCTCTCAGCCCCTGGGAACCTCTGCCAGGTGATTCTCCTGCAGGAGGAAAATTGGGGTGCACAAGCTGCAGCCCCCAAAGCTGGGGCTGCCCCAAAAATCTGGGGAGAAACACACCAAAAATCAGAGTTGGAGCTGGAGTTACGGTGAGTTTTCCATGTGCCTGGGTTGTGTCAGGATTTATCCTGTTACGTGCCACCACTGCTACCTCGGCTGCCTCGGGCTTTGGGTTTTGGGGTGCCCGGAGGTTTTGTGGCACTAAGGGGTGGCACAGATAGCCCCAGGGCCACCATCCACCGGCTGCCCGGTGCGGGGTCGGGGGCCCGGGCGCTCGGCGAGGCAGGAGCCGGTGGGAGCAGGGCTGGCTTGGCTTGGGAGCCGACGTTGGGCTGGAAGGAGAAGGCTCTATGCTTCTGCCGTGAGTCACAGAGCAGCTTCTCCTGCCGTATGTCCGGGAGAGGCCCCGGGCCCCCCTCCCGTGACGCTGCTGACGGGGTTTGGGGGTTCCCTTGCACTGGGCAGCGCTTGCGGGGACAATGGGGATCCCAGAACCGCCCGTCCCTGACGGGGTCCCCGGGTCCGTACCCCCGCCCCAACGCTGAACGTCGGGGGTGCCTGAGGCCGCCCCACCATCCGCCTGCGGATCTCCCGCCCCCGGGCTCTCCCCTCTTCCCCACCGCCGGTACCGGGCAGTGGGATGGCGGGGGGCGGAATGCCGGGATCCGACGGGTTGAGATGCGTGGAATCCCGGGTCCCGAGGGGCGGGATGCCGGGGCAGGGATGCCAGGGGAGGGCGGGATGCCGGAGTGGAGGGCGGGATGCCGGAGCCGGGCCGGGCTCTCGGGGCTCTCTCCCGGGCCGCTCCGGCCCCGGCGCTCGGGGCCCGCCTGGCCAAAGTCCCTGCGCCATGAGCGGGGCCCCAGGCGGCCGCCGCCCGACGTTCCCCGGGCTCCCAGGTAGGGCCAGGGCCGGGGGCCGGGGGTCTTGGGGAGGCTCGGGACGCTCGGAGCCCCCGACCCAGTGCCGGTCCCCGCAGGGGAGCGGGTGCTTGAGGAGGCGGCGGGCGCCCGGCAGTGCTGCAGGAACGGCGGCGGCTCCGTCCCGGGGACGCTGCTCTGCACCAACCGCCGCCTCGCCTTCCTGCCCGGCCAGGTGCGACGGGAACACCAGGAACACTGGGAATACCGGGAGTGGGAGCGCGACCGCGGGACCGCGACCGCGAGGCCCCGCGTCGCCTGCCCGAGGGGACCCCTGCCCCGGCGCGACCCCTTCCCACCGCATCCCGATCCCATCCCGAACCCATCCCACCGTACCCCGACCCTCGGCTCAGCCTCACCCCACCGCATCCCTGACTCACATCCCAGCTCCATCCCAGCCCATCCTGGCTCGTTGACTGCGGAACCTGCCATGTTCATCCTGGGAACTCCTTCCTGCAGGATATAGTGGGGGGACAAGGCACAAGGGACATAGAATAGCTAGATTCAGATCCATCCCCAGCCCCCTTCCTGGGTTTGGGGCCACACTCTGGGGCAGCTTCCAGCTCTCCCTGCTTTCCCACAGACCCCTGGCTCCCGTGGCCTCCTCCACTCTGAGGATGAGGTAGCCTTGCCCTGCATCTGCAAACTGGTGGCAGGTAATGGGGACATCCAGGGGCACAAGGGATGAGCTGGGCAGGTCTCGAGTCTCAGCCCCAAGTAATGAGTGGGGCACGTCTCAGCTGGCCCTGACAGCCTCATCCCCCTGATCCCAGCCAGCAGCTTCTCCAAGCCCAAGGTGCTGACGGCCACCTCCACCCTCAAGTTCATCCCCGAGGAACTCGCTGTCTTCTGTCGGGATTTCCGCCTGCTCCGCTTCTACTTCCCCAAGAACGGGTTGGCTCCGCAGGCGTTCCGGGTAAGCCAGGGAGGTGCAGAAGTGTTGCACCCTCACTCTGGGGTACCCCACGGTTCCGGGGAAGCCTGGGGGGCTCACACCTCACCCCGGCTGCCCTCGCAGGTGGCCAATGCCATTGCACAGGCACGGGAGGCGGCTGTGTGGCTGGGGGATGCTGTGGAGGGACATGATGGCTGGTCCTGCCCTGGTGAGGCCCCGCCAGAGGAGGAGGAGGAGGATGATGAGGATGAAGAGGAAGGCTCGTCCACCACGCTGCTCTTTGAGAGCCCTCAGGACTGGGAGAAGGAGCTGCAGCGTCTCGGCGCTGCGGGCTGGAGAGTGAGCGCTGTCAATGAGCGCTTCGACATGGCCCCCAGGTAGAGCCCTGTCAGTCCCCCAACACTGCCTGAGCCACTGGAAATGGCACCTGTGGTTTGGGGACCCCACCCTGTGCCCCCCCTTCCCACAGCCTCCCTCAGTACCTGTGGGTGCCCAGTGGGCTTCTGGACCATGACCTCAAGCGAACTTTTGCCCACTTTCAGGAGCAACGGGTGCCTGTGAGTGCTATGCGATGTATGCCCTGGCAGGGTGGGTGGCACTGGGAGGGGGATGTGGGGGCGTCACCCTGTTTCTCTTGCAGCGCCTGTGCTGGCACCACCCGGGTGGGGGGGACCTGCTGAGAGCCGCCGGCTTTCACCCAGCCTCAGAGCCAGGCAGCGAGGATGTGAGGTGGGTCCCAGGGGGCCCCGGGGGGGGCTGAGGGTGTCCCCCCAGCCTGGCCCCACCCGGGGCTTCCTGTGCCCCCCAGGTGCCTGGAAGCACTGCTGCTGGGGGGCCGTGGGCCCTGCGTGTTGGCCGACACGGCCGAGCTGCCCACACTTGCCGACATCCAGCTTGCCCACCTGAGGCTGCAGGCGCTCTGCCTGCCTGGTGAGTGGCACTGGGCGGACTGTGGGGACCCCCAAACCCCCTGGGGGGCTGGGCCTTCCCCTCCACTGAAACCTCATCCCATGGGATCCAGGTGCGGCAGCAGAGGAGAAGTGGCTCTCAGCCCTGGAGGGGACACGCTGGCTGGACCATGTCCGGTGAGCAGGGGACAAGGGGGCTCTTTGGGGTGTAGGGGGGAAATTCACCTTAAATCTCAGGGTGGGATGTCCCCCCCCCAGCCCACCTGGCACTGTGGGGTGATGATGGCATTGTGGTGGGTGCATAAGCTGCCCTAATAGGCGACTGTGGCATTTTGGGGTGCCCTGAACCCCTGCTTTTGCCCCCCAGCACCTGCCTGAGAAAAGCTGTGGAGGTGGTGTCACTGCTGGCAGGGAAGCGCTGCTCCGTGGTCCTGCAAGGTGGGGGCACCGGGATGGGGAATGGAAAAGGATGGAGGGGGCTGAAAAGGGGATCCCTCTCACCACCTTGCCCCCGCAGAGCCCTCGGACCGGGACCTGAACTGCCTCCTGGCCTCTCTGGTGCAGCTCCTGGGGGACCCCCACGCCCGCTCCCTGCCTGGCTTCCAGAGCCTGGTGCAGCGGGAGTGGGTGGCAGCTGGACATCCCTTCCCGTGCCGGCTGGGGCTGCTCTGCCGGGACACCCCTCGAGAGGAGGTAAACCCCCCATTCCTGTCCCACCGGCGTGACAGGAGTTGGGACCCTGCTTGGGAGGAGGTGAGACCACCCCATCCCATATGCTCCCCAGGCCCCCGTGTTCCTGCTGTTCCTGGACTGCACATGGCAGCTCCTGAGGCAATTCCCGGCAGATTTTGGCTTCACCGAGGCTTTTCTCCTGGCGCTCCACGACAGCAGCTTCAGCCCCTACTTCAGCACCTTCCGCTTCAGCTGCCAGCGCCAGCGGGCAGGGTGGGACAGGGGGGACCAGCAGGTGAGGGACAGGGGCACATTGCTGCATCCCCAAACCGTCCCATTTCACCTCTTCTTCTCCTCACTCTGCCTCAGTTTCTCCATCCCCATTCCAAACTGGGGATGGGCACCCCCAGATCTCCTATTTTAGCCCTTCTTTTCCCCTCCATGCCTCAGTTTCTTCATCCCAAATGGGGGACTGACTTCCCAACTCTTTCCCCGCAGCCCCGGCTCCCCAGCCAGACCTACCGGCCCGTGGGGGGCTGGCAGGACCCTGGGGGGCACAGAGGAGGCTCTCCCACCTGCACCTTCCCCCCAGTCTGGGCCTGGGGGCGGCGCTACACCCGGCAGCAGCAGGAGCAATTCTGGAACCCCATGGGACCCCCGGTCCCTGCTGAGCCCCTGGCCCCAGGCACAGTGAGTGTGGCTGGGCTGAGGGGGGCTGCACCCCTCCTTTGCCTTCCGTTTGTCCTTCTGGCTGGCTTTTCCCTCCCTTCTTCCCTTAATCCCTATTGTTTCCCCCCATTTCCTCTTTCAGCCCCTTTTATTCCTCACGCCTATTTTTTCACCCCACTTTTCATCCCCTGTTTTCCCTTCACAATGGATTTTTCCCCTGTTTGTTTCCCCCTAATCCCTACTCCCTCTCATCCCTCAGCCCTGCTGGATTTCCCTCCATTTTTCCTAATCCGTTTTCCCTCTTTCCCAGCCTGGAGACCCCTGCCCGTGGTGGGAGGCCGGGCTGGTGCTGACGCTGGCTAAGGGCTCATTGTGCCCTCACCCCCTGCCCTGGTGCAGCCGCCCCCTCCTGCGCCCCCCACACCGGGTTTTCCCCCCCAAGAGCTGGGGGACACAGGAAGGGCTTTTGGGGGGCTGCCAGCCCCGCCCTGGACTGCTCCTGCCCTGCACCGCTGGGCCCTGTGTCCGGCTCTGGCACCGCTGCTACCTCAGGGGGCTGCTCCAGGAACAGGTACTGGGGAAACTGGGGCACGAGGGAAGGCTGGGGTCTGGGGGGTCCTGGTTTGGGGGGGTCCCAGCCTGTCCTGCTGCTTGGGCTGGGGGTGAGGCTGGAACCAGCTCATGTCCATCCAACTAACCCTATCTGTGTGTCCAGCGGGGGGGATGGATGGAGGGATGGATGGATGGACGGACGGACAGACGGACCCCCATGTCCATCCATCCTACCCTGTCTGTGTCCCTGTCCTGTGCTGGACATTCTGTCCTGTGTTACCATCCTTGTGTCCCTGTCCCATGATGAACACTCCACCCTATCCATGTTCTTGTCCCTGTGTTCCTGTCTCGTCCCTGTCCCGTGTCTCTGCCCCATCTTCATGCCCCGTGTCCTGTGTCCCCATCCCACGTCACCATCCCTGCTGGACATGGTCTCTCGGCAGCATGGGCGCTTGGCCCCATCCCTGGCCGCGCTGGCTGAGGAGGTGGAGCTGCTCCAGGACCGGCTCCGTGCCTGGAACATGCGGAGACCCCACTGAGACCCCGGAGAGCACCTGACCCCAAGGCAGCTCCGGGACGCCGCCAGGATCACTCGGGATTTGGGGCCTCTGGAACAGCCCGGTGCGGCCAGCTGCTCCTTGCGGCTGCTCCCCACTGCTCTCTGGGTGCTTGGGGGTTCCGGGAAGGACAGCGCGTCGTGTCCCGAGGTGTCCCCGATGCTGGACAGACACTGCCGGGTCACGGTTTTCCATTAAATTTGTGCTGCCTCCATGAGGCTCGAGGAGCTCAGGGATGGGGACTGGAGGAGATGGGATGGGACTGGACTGGGGATGGCGCTGGGGATGGGATGGGGACGCTGCGGGAGCCGAGACCGGGGACCCCCAGCACTGGGATCATCGGGAACTGAGGACACGCCCGGCGCGAGGGCGGTGTCGCGACAGAAGGGCAGCTGCCCCGGCCCGCCCCTCCCGCCCACACCCAGCATGGCGGCCGCGCCTTCCCCACTCGATGCCACTTCCGGCCCATCCCCGGGACGCGCGGCTTACGCGTTGACGTCACGCGCGTCGTGCGTGCTTGCTTGCGTGCGGCGCCGCGCGCGCGGAGCGGGATAAGATGGCGGCGGGGCCGATTTCGGAGAGGAACCAGGGTGGGAGCGGCGGGGGGGGTGCG
>VZTG01009652.1:32497-64073 GCA_013397845.1 Melanocharis versteri | reverse complement strand
GGGGACACGGCGGGGACATGGGAAGACACAGAGGGGAAATTGGGAGGACGGTGGCGAGCGGGACCCACTGACACGCGTGTGCAAAACCCACACCCACTCACACGCAGAGAATCGCGCCCCAGCCCGGCCCCCCCGGAGCGCCCGAGGGAGCAGAATGAACTTCTCCTCCCCCCGCAGTTCTTCCCCGGCCCTCCGGCACCGCAGCACTCCCGGTCCCTCTGCCGGAGCCCCCCCAGAGCAGGTGCTTGGGGATAGGATTGATCCACATGCCGGTATCCCGGGAGAGGCTCAGAGCGACGGGATTCCACAGGATTTCGGTTGCACCTTTGAGCCAGGTGGTTCCTTCCCCAGCCCTCTCAAGGTCTTTGCTTTCCAGGTGTAGGAATAAGATGTCCGGTTCTCCCAATATCAGTCCCTCTCCAGGACCTCCCAAGCTCTCCAAGGGAGGGAGAGGGAAAGCTCTGGAATAGAGAATTCCAGAGGAGAAGTGTCACTGGACATCACTCTCATCTCCGTGGGTTTTCCCATCTCTCTGCTCGCAGAGCCAGGAGGAGAGTGCTCACCTGCTGGGGTGCACACTGCCAAGTGCTGCTGGAATGGGAGCCTCCTCGGATTTCCAGCAGCACTTTGCATTCCCAACCTGCCTGTTTCTCCCAGAGCCTGGAGAAACCTCAGGATGGGCACCTCTGAGTGGTCCATCCAGGACTCCATGTCCACCTCACCCACCACTTGTGCATGGGGTTGGGCAGTCTTGGCTCTCTCTGCCTTCTCCCTTCCTCTCCTCACTGGAATTTGCCTTTTGGGATCAAAAATCCTACTAGCTATTTTTAAAGTGCTGTCGGAGCCCACTCAGCTCCCGCTCCCAGTGACAGATCCGGCTGTCAGAATCTTCAGCTGTTTTTTGATCCCTCTGCTCCAAGCCCGGGTGGCAACAGCCGGGATTCCCTCCTCATTCCCACCCGGAGCCAGACCCAGGCCAGGGACCAGGATTTTCCTCTGGAGGGTCTAGGGGAATTTGGTGCCCATCCTGTGGCATTTGCTGGGGTAAGTGGAGTGCTGGGATCCTTGGCAGAGGTGTGAGGATGGAGGGATGGGATTTATGCCAAGCATGGCATGGAAGGACAAGTGCATCCTTTGGGATTGATTGTGCACATCGCCCAGCCTGGAAAGAAGTGGGATCCACTCTTCCAGCTCTCTGGCAAATGCTGCTTTCCCCAAATACTTATCTTCCTGCCCCAATCCCAGTGCTGTAGCTCTCCTGGGCTTAGGTGGGCACTAGGCTTTGCTCCCTGCAGGGTAGAGCCATGTGTGGAAAACAGCAGGAACTCGCTTTAGGAGGCAGGAGGCTTTCCTGAATGTGTTCCCAAAGGGACTTGTGGGTGCTGGAATGCTGAAGGACCAACTTCCCGTCCCTGTCCTCCTCCACGGCCTCTGAAATGGACCTGGAAAATCCTGGTGTGGACATTGCTGACTATTCCTCCTCCCTGCAGGGAGCAGGGGCTAGTGCAGCTACTTCCTGCACCTGTGTAGGTGGGATTTCAGGAGTGCAGCCAGCATGGTCTGGCGGTCATCGATCCCTGGGGACGCTGGCCACCAATCCCTGGGGACACTGGTCATCGATCCCTGGGGACATTGGCCAGCTTTGGCCCGTGCCATGTTTGTGTTCAGGACTTGTCTGTGCCCCGGGAGAGGAAGCTGTGAGAGAAAATGCTGGAAAAGTATTCCCTGTCAGGAAACATCCCCTTCCCTATTGGATACATCCCACAGGGAAAAGCACGGTGCTTTTCCACAGGGACTCACTCCCGGGGGTGCAGGCAGGGCGTTTCCAAGGAGGAAAACCCATGGAGCTCCAGGGAAGCTCCCATGGGTGAGGTGGCCCCACAGTCCCCAGGGTTTGGGGGCTCCCACCTCCTCCTGGAGCTCCTGTGCCCCACCTTCTCCACACTCCAGCTGCTGTTCTCGGCTGGATCAGAGCCCGGCTAAATTTAGGAGGATCGATTTCAACCCCCGCCTCTGCCTCGCAGAGGAAAGGACAGAGCAAAGGTGGCCAGGGACGAAGAGCCACGGGGGGCTCCACTCCCTGGCCCCTGGATAGGCTTCCGGAACCCCGGATTTTATCTGGCTGCAAGGCCATGGAGGAGCCCAGGGAGGCTGAAATTTTCCTGGGTCATCCCACGGGTCTGTCTGGCTGCGACTTGAGGCAGAGCTTGTGACAAGTACACCCATGTGTCCTGCAGGGAAGGAGCTCCCAGCACTGGGAGCCAGATCATTTCCTGAGGAGGCTGATACAGGTGAGTGGGGCAGTGATAAAGCAGGAATGAGGGTCCAAGGACATTGCTGACACCCAGGGATGCTTCAGGCTCTGATCCCAAATGTGGTGTCCCCAAAGTGAGGGAGGAGTGGAATGCTCAACACTAACACCGGGAGGAAACAGCTCAAGCAGCATCAGGGGAGGTTTAGGTTGGATATCAAGGAAAATTTCCTCATGAAAAGGGTGGTCAGGTCCTAGCACAGGCTGCCCAGGGCAGTGGCGGAGTCACATCCCTGGTAGTGTTCAAAGCCATGCGGATGTGCCACTTGGGGACAAGCGGTGGCCTTGGAAGTGCTGGGTTGGACTTGCTGGCGGCTGCAGGGCCCCTCTTAGACCCATCTGCCGGTCTCTCTCCAATCCCACCTCTGGTTCCAGGGGAGCTGCCGAATGAAGCCGGGAGCTGCTGGCAGGTGAGAGACCCCCCAGGCTCTGCATGGATGGGAATGTGGAGACCTGCCCGCAGCAGGAGCCCAGGGCAGCTGGAAAACTCCGGCTTCTTCCTCCGAGCTTTCCTGCTCCTTCTCCTCTGCAGGCATGGTAAGGATCCGCATGGGCAGAGCTGTTCCGTGTAAAAACCAGGAGACAAGTGCTTCCAGAAAGAATGTCCATGAGACTCTAGAGCCGGCTGTATGGTGGGAGGTGGTGGGAGGAGGAGAGGCTGCCCTTCCCTACCCCATCCCCTCTCCCAGGGAGCCGTCCCGTCTCTCCCAGTCTCTTCCCAGTGCAAGATCCTACGCTGCAACTCGGAGTACGTGGCGGCGACGCTGCACCTGCGCGGCCCCAGCCGTGGCGCAGCGTTCTGTACCGCGCTCCGCTCCTACTCCCTGTGCACCCGGCGCACCGCCCGCACCTGCCGCGGGGACCTGGCCTTCCACTCCGCTGTGCACGGCATCGAGGACCTCATGATCCAGAACAACTGCTCCAAGGAAGGGCCCACGGCCCCACCACGGCCCCGGGCCCCGGCCCCCAACCCCCACGTCTTCGAGTCGCTCGACATCTGCGATTATGAACGGAGTTTCCTCTACAAGCACGGCCGCCCCCCCCATTTCCAGCACTGTGCTGCCTTTGGGGACCCCCACATCCGCACCTTCCACGATGACTTCCACACGTGCCGGGTGGAGGGTTCCTGGCCACTCTTGGACAACGACTACCTGTTTGTGCAAGCCACCAGTTCACCAGTGGCCAAGGGGTCCAACGCAACAGTCACCAGCAAGGTAACATTAGCGCACAGGCTGGGCAGCAAATCCAGAGTCCAGGGCACATCCTACACTTCCCAAAATCCTTGGAACCACTTCAATGAAACCCAGGGGGGATGAGGAAGAAGGGACAACGATGGTGAAGGTTGTTGAGGAGACCCTCAGACGCTCCTGTTGCTATCAGGTGACCATGTGGTCCATGGCATACCTGAAGGAATCTTGCTAGGTTTGGCTCCACCTGAGTTTTCCATTGCTTAAATGGTGTTAAAAAAAGAAGGAAAGAAGGAAAGATTGTTGTTATCCCAAAAGGACTGTGGCAGGGATGGTTTGGGGATGGATAGGTGGGATGGGACCTGCATCCTGGGGTACCTTGAACACCTGGGATGGGGACATGGCCACCATGCTCATCCCCCTCCTGCCCTGCTCCCCACAGCTCACCATCATATTCAAGAACATGAAGGAATGCATTGACCAGAAGGTCTACCAGGCCGAGCTGGACAATGTCCCAGCGGCCTTCCAGGACGGCTCCGTGAATGGGGGCGCGCGTCCAGGTGGGAGCAGCCTGGTGATCTGGGAGCGCAGCCCCGGCCAGCACGTGGAGATCCGTGCCGACTACATTGGCACCACCATCGCCGTGCGCCAGGCCGGCCGCCAGCTGTCCTTCTCCATCCGCACTGCCGAGGAGGTGGCCCGGGCCTTCACGGAGGAGCAGGACCTGCAGCTGTGTGTGGGCGGCTGCCCCCACAGCCAGCGCATGTCCCGCAGCCCCCGTGGGCGCGGCCGTGTCCCTGCAGAGACAGCGCGAGCACTCTGCCGGGAGATGCTGCCCGTGGAAGATGTCTACTTCCAGTCGTGTGTCTTCGACGTGGTGACCTCGGGGGACACCAACTTCACCATGGCAGCGCACGGGGCACTGGAGGATGCCCGGCTCTTCCTGCCTGATGCTGAGAAGCTCCACATCTTCCAGGCTGGGGGAGGCTGCCCACTCATCTCTCCATCGTCTCTTCTCCTCTTCCTCCTCCCCTGTGGACTTTGGGCTGTTTTGTTGCACTTTTAACCTCTGCCTGCTCTGTGAGGACCCCGTGAGAGCTGCTGGCTCCAAGCTGCAGCCAGCAGAGATGCCTCACTTTGAAGGAGGTGTCTCCACAGCCACAAGGAATCAGAGATCCAGGAGAGGGGAGAGATGAACCCCTGGTTTGCACCCAATGGTCTCACATGGATGGTGCAGCTGTTCCCAGCTCCTCTCCTGAAGGCAGATCCAAATCTTTCTGTTCCCTTCTGACATGTTCCTTTTTCTCTAAGGATGTGACATTGCAGTGCATCAAAGAAAAATAAACCCCCTGGGTTAGAAACCCCCTCTGTCCCTCAGAACTTTTCCATAACTCACTTCCCACCTGTCTCCCGGTGTTAATCCAGCAAAATTCCACTCAGGAACTCCACAGATCCAGAAATAATGGACTCAAAGCCCAAAGCCCAATTTTTAGCAGTAAAAAATGTTTTTTTATGGATTTGAGACCCTTCATTCCACTGCTCCCAAAGCAGAGCAAAGCCACAAATCGGTTTGGGGAGCGTTGCGACCAATAGGGAGACTTTTGATTAGAAATCTGCCGGTTTTGTCCATATGCTCCTCTTCCAGGATGAGTAACAAGTGGATCTCCAGTAGTGGGAGCTGTGGAGCTTCAGGCCTCCTATATCCCAGACCACTGTTGCTATTTTTCCTTGTTTTCTTGGCACCTGTTGTGGACTCAATTTAGCCGAGTCTGGACTTGGGACCTGTGTCAGGTTTCAGGGAGGACAAAACACCCCTTGGGAATTCTCTCCCTTGGGCCCAGATTCTCTCTCACTGCTCAAATCCAACCCAAACTGGAGCTTTCGCTTGGAAAACAGAATTCTTGATGGCAAAGAGCCAGCTGGGCACAGACATGGGCAGGGTATTGCCACGAGGAAGGTGCAGAACTGCAGAGGCGAGGGCAAATTTCACATATTTCGGAGGAATTCAGTAAAGCAGATGGAGTTCTACAGGAGAAATCTTTTCCATAGGGAAGACTTTCCTTTATTTTTAATAAAGTATTAAAAACGTGGCCATCCCTGTCCCACAGAATTGCAGGAAGGGCTTCTGGAGATGGGGGAAAGGGAATTGCAGCCCCTCCAGGCATGGAGGCTCCATCAACAGAGGTTGTACAATTCATGTTTCAATACATCCATGGGGTTTTCTCTCTCTATATTCTTTTGTGCCAAGGGCACAAAGAATACATAGGAAAACATTTCATGGATATTATGGCAAATTCCCCCTCAGATGGGTGGTCGGAGCACACAGTGATGAGCAGGAGACCTGCTCCATGTCTTTTACCCTGCTCCCAGTAATCCCTGATGGGTTTGACATTAAAGGGGTCTATTTTTGAGTCCCCATTTCCTGTCATCTGTCTCTCCATGTCTTTGGGCAGCAGTGGCAGATGATGATAATAATATCTCCTTCCTCCCCTGCTCCTTTGACTCCAGAGCTTTAGGTGGATGAAATGAAGCAGGAATGAGGAAAGGAAAGCAGGCTGCTTCCTGACATGCTCCACATGTCCCTTTGGGAAGAAAATCATCTGTGGAGGAATAAAATCCTCTGAGGGGGGATAAAATCCTCCATGGGGAGAATGTTCTCCATAGGGATAAAATCCTCTGTAGGGATGAAATCCTCAGGAGCAGCATTGAGAGTGCTGGAGCTCCTGGTAGAAATGGGATGGATTTGATGATGCAGAACCTAATTGTCCTTTAGTTGTTGGCAAGTGGAGCCAATCAACAAGAATTCCATTCGGAAAGGAGGGTTTCCAGTGCAATTGGACTTTCCCTCCTCCTGAACAGCCCATCACTTGCACCACCAGAACTGGGCCTGGCACTTTCCTTGCCAACCCTTTCTCAGGAGCCACCTCTAAAATTTAGAGTGCAGCTCCCAAACTGAAAATGCCCAGGAATTCTGGAGACATGCACCTGATTTGGAGAGCTCTGGTTCCAGGTTTGAGGCTCAGCAGCTCCACCTGACCCAGAGTTACACAGGAGTGGCCCAAAATGGACACTTCCGACAACTGGATTACAGCATGGAGAAGCTGTTGGTGATGAATCATGGAATCATTAAAGTTGGAGAAACCTCTGAGATCATTAATCATTAACTGTCGGGCAGCACTGCCAAGGCCACCACTGACCCACGTCCCCAGGTACCACATCCACTTGTTTTTGAACACATCCAGGATGGTGCCTCCACCATTGCTCTGTTCCAATGCCTGACCTCCCTTCCCATGCACACAATTTCCCAAATATCCAACCTAAACCTTCCCTTGAGGCCTCTTCCTCTGGTCCTGCCCCTTGGGAGACTACCCTGACCCCCCTCCCCCCAGCTCCAACTACCCAGGCTGGGCAACTGGATGCTGAACCACCCAAAGTGGGCTCCCATTGGAGCTGGATGGAGCTGCTGAGGTGGTTTTTAGCAGGTGTCATCAGCCAGGGAGGGAAAGGGTCGATCCAAAGTCCGCTGACGTCAATGGAAACATGCTTGTTGACATCAACAACTTGGATTGGCGCCGATGTTCTGCTCCTTTATTCGGAGTGGGGGAAAGGTCTGTTCTCTGCCTCAGCGTGGCTCTGAGAGGCCTCATGTCTCCCGCGTGCTGAGGAGGAGCAGTGTGGAATAATTTGGGAATGGGCCAGGACCATCCCATGCTCGGCACATTCCTCCCACTTAGCTGGACCCCTGCCTGGCTACGGCTCAGGTTTGAGCCTCTACAGGGTGTCCAGAGGAGGTGGGGTCCCTGTGACAGAGGAGAGATGGTGGCCCTGTGACAGACTGAGGTGGTGGCCCTGTGACAGACGGAGGTAGTGGCCCTGTGACCTGCTGTGACACCCCCATACCTGCCCTGACCAGAACCAGAGCTGCAGCCCCACCGTGAGCTGCTCCGGGCGGGCCAGGTCATCTTGTCCAGAGAGCGTTGGCCAAAGTCCCCTGCTGCAGGGGACCAGACTCAGTGTCACAGAGCCCATCTAAGGTGGAGACGCTCAGAACACACCTGGGACACCATCCCTGGAGGTGTTCACAGCCTCCCTGGAAAGTTCACAACAGCAAAGGAATAAGGAAATTTTCCTCCTTTTCAGCAGCCAAGACTGCTCCAAGGCTGTGAGCAAGAGCTGGGGAAGAGAAGTCTCCAGGGAGACATGGATGGACAGACGGATGGATGGATGGATGGATGGATGGATGGATGGATGGATAATTCCTCTCTGCCATTCCTGGGAAAGCCTCTAGATGTCCACAGAACCCAGCACACGGGAAGGGCTCCAGCACAGTCAGAGCTCCTGAGTGCCGGGATGTCCATCCTCACCCCAAACAGCCAGGAATCACAGAATTCCAGACTGGTTTTGGCTGGAAAAGACCTTAAAGATCATCTTGCTCACGGCAGGGAAACCTTCCAGAGACCAGATGGCTCCAAGTTACACTTCTCTTCCCCTAGCTTGACTCCCAGTTCTTGTCACCGCCTTGGAGCAGCTTTGGCTGCTGAAAAGGAGGAAAAATTCTGTATTCCTTTGCTGTCTGAGAGGCTCCAGGGGCTCTGCCAGCAGCTGGGGGAAGTCCCTCTCTCCTGGCTGAGGTGGAGCTGATGTCACTGCCTCTTCCTGCCAGAGCAGATGACAAACACGGGACTTTGCAGACCCAAGATCTGAATTCCTCCTTGTTTTTGGATGGCTGAGATCTTCTGGAGCCTTATCTCCCTCTCCCTGCTCCAAAAACACCCTCTGGGCAGAAAACAAGGGAAGAAATCCCACCTGGATGAAGAACCGCCAGGCAGGGGGAGCTTTCACATCCCAGTCCCCAGTGGGAACCGGAAAAGTGGGACTTCAGGGGGAAAATCCTCCTGTGCAAGCCCTGAGAGGACTTGTCCCCGCTCAGGGAAGGAGAAAAGGGGATCTCGATCCCTGTCCCTGGAGAATCTCAAACATGAGGGTCAAAAGCCTCTGCTGGGGACAAAAGAGCAAAAAAGGGGAAATTTTGGGAATTCCCAGTGGGGATCTGCCCTGGGAGCTTTCCAAGTCATTCCTAGAAGACCTCTGAGGAGTGTCAAACCTCTGTACCTGGCAATCCTGCATAGCTGAGCATTCTGTGCCTCCAGCCAGGCACTAGAGACCTTCCCTTCCACTCCCATATCACTGCTGGGATTTAGGAACTGACCTGGCCGCACTCTGGAGCCTCCACTCCTGAAAATCCCCAGCATGGGAAAAGCAGTTGCTTTCCAGGAGCCACCCCAGTCCCATAGTCCCTTGTTTTCCAGCTGGGCTCTATTCCCAATGTTCCCTGTACACAAACAACCAGAGGAAATGCCTTTTCCACCCCAGCTCCCAGCTGCACACCCGGGACACTCTGTCCCCACACTCCAGCCACTGTGGATCCCTCCCTGGCCCTCTCTCCCCCCTCCCACCCTGGAATATGCTGGAAGAGACCATATAAGGTGAGAAACATGGAGCAAACAGCCCATAGAAGCTGCAGGGCTGCTAGCACCCTCCAGCTTCCCAGTGATCCCGGCTGGATACTGCTTGTCTGATAGCAAGGACAAAGGCCAGGCTGTCACAGGAGCAGCGTGGCTTCTCCTGGCAACCAATCTCGGTAACCTGGAGCAGAAAAACACGTATCTTATCAGCACCATGAGCTGTGCTGGCAAAAACAAGTCTGTGCCATGCCCAGTTCCTTCCCCGGGACCCACACAGAGCTCAGTGAGTCACCTCAGGGCCCATTTTCTTGCTCTCTCTGGGTTTAGAAGTGGGTTATTCTGAGTCTAAGTGTTAGTCACACTGTCCTGCCCATCCCTTTCCCCTGGCCAGGAGCTCCAGGAAAAGTGATGGATTCAGCCACTCTCTCCATGCATCCACCTTTCAGCAGTGGAAATGAGGGTGGGGGACCCTCTGAGCACCACGATCCCATGGGAAAGCAGATCGGAGGGGGATGAATGCCTTAAATAACAGTTTAGTGGAAGCAGGAGATTGCTCCTCCCCAGAGCTCCTGGTGATTTCTCTCCTGATTTTCTTGTTTTTGAAGGAGATTTGACATTGGGAAACTTTGCTTTTTGCAAGTGAAAACCCCGCAGTGTTCCTGACCCCCCCAGATCCATCTGGGGTGCTGCTGGTGTGAGAACACTTCCTGGAGCAAGTCTGACCCCCGAGGGAATTCCGGCAGCAGAGAGTGGGGAGGGATTGCCATCGGATGGAGGGCAGGGGGGGAAAGGGCAGCACTGATTGACAAGTCTGGAGGAGTCTAGAGAGGATTCAGGATGTGGAACATGCCTTGGATCATATCCTTGACAAGTTCCTTGGTGTGGGGCTCCAAGGCCCTTTGGCTTTGCTGGAATGTGCTAAGCAGCCCTAGGCTGGGGATGGTTTCCTTGGAAAGACGTACACTGATGGGAACTGGAGAAGGAGAGCGTAAACATGGCTCTGATGGGAACGCCAGCACAGATCTAAGGGGTCAAATATCCTGTGGCAGGGAAGGCTGGAAAAAGCTCCCCATCTTTTGCCAAATTAGAGCAAATCTCTAATTCTCTGTTAACCCATCACCTTTTTCCTAGTGGGCGACAATGGGGACCGGAGGAAAAAAGGTGCAATTCCTCCATTCTGCACCAAACCACGGAATAATTCCCTCTCAAGGAGGAATTCTGTCCTGTGGTTTGGCAGGAGAACAGTTTATGCCCCACGGTTTATCCAGTGCTTTATCGGTTTATACGATCAGGTGTGAATTAACTCTGGGGGAAGGAGGCAATGGAAGGGCAGGAAAAGTGCCAGGAACACTCGGACAAACAACCTCTGAAGGACAACTCCCAACAAAAACACTTCCCTGTTCCTCATCAGGGTGGGGTGACCTGGAAGCCCCTTCATTTCCATTGCTCCAGTGCTGGGTCGCTCCATTAACATTGTTCTCCTGTTTCCTCTGCTCCCAGCATTTTCCTGAGCTGGAAAAGCACTAAGGGCTGGGAAAAGAGGGGGAAAGAGCCAGTTCCTGTCCTGGAGCAACGCTGATCCAGGGAGTGAAATCTGAGGGTTTCTTGGAAGCCAAAGTCTCCTGGACGGGTTGCGGGGGAGGCAAAATGCTGTCCCACTCCCCAGATCCCAGCTGGAAGACAGGGCCACGGTTTATGAAATGGATGTTGGTGTTTGCCGCACCTTGGATCAATGTTTGGGAGGGATATTTTGGGGAATAAGGAGGGGGAAGTGTCCCCAAAACAGAGTGGGAAGCAGCAGCGGTTGTGGAAACACTCCCACGAACACACAAAAAGGAGGGAGGGAACCTCCAGGGTCAGGCTTTGATCCTGAACCCCCAAACTCACCCTTATTTACCCCAAATAACGGGGGGAGTGTGTGAGGGGTGAAAATACCACCGAGGGGGCTGAGGGAACCCCTCAGAACCAGTTGAAGGGATTCCGGTGGATGGGGGCTGTGGAAAGCAGCAGAGAGAGGAAAATCCTCCCCAGAGGAGTTCGATCAGTCACGTTCGATCCTGTACCCCAAATTCGCCCTTATCTACCCCAAATTAACAGGGGAGGGTTCACCGGGGGGGTTGAAGGTATCCCGGGAGGCGGATACTGGAGGCGCCCCCAGGCTGCCCTGGGTGGGGAGAAGGAGTCTGAGGAAGGGGGTGAAGCCCCCACACCTCGCCTCAGAGCCCGGCCCGGCCGCTCCCAGTTCTCCCAGTACAGCACGACCTGTCCCAAACTGGGACCAGCGCCTCCGCCCACCCTGAGCCTGGGAACATGACATCGTGTTCCGCGCTCGCCATTGGCCGCAGCCGCCGCCCGTCCTCGCTCTCCCATTGGCCCGCCGCGCTGTCACTCCGCCTCGTCCTTGCCCGCCCCACTGAACACGCGCGGCTTTCCTTCACACGCTGTCCACGCTCCGCAGCCGCTGCTCTGATTGGTCAACGCTGCTGTAAACAAGGCAGCGGCGGCCAATGGGCGCGCTGATCACGCGAGCAGCACGCCTGGCCACGCGCCCTCGGCGTGGCGCCCCCGGCAGCAACAGGCGCGGGCGGGGGAGGCGGGGTTCCCGAGCCTATAAAAGACAGCGGCGGAAACGGCGTTGGCAGAGCGCTGAGGTCGCGGGGCAGAGCCGGCTGTGGAGATCTCTCAGCACTTCAGAACAAAGCGTTCAGTCGCCTTTTTTCCCCGGACTTGCCTGCCTCGGGCGGCTTTTGTTGCTTTGCGGGGATAAAGCCCCACAGCCGTTGCTTTGAGCGTCTCCGTGCTGCCCCAGCCATGGTGATGTTCAAGAAGGTGAAGAGCTTCGTGGTGGCCTTCAGCGAGCCCGACAAGGTCTATTGCAGCGGAGACAAGGTGGCTGGGCGTGTGCTGGTGGAGGTGGCCGAGGTGACCCGTGTCAGCGCCGTCAAGGTGTTGGCATGCGGTGTGGCCAGGGTGACCTGGGCCAAGGGCCCGGCCCAGTGCCGGCAGGAGATGGAGTACCTGCGCTTCGAGGACGTGCTGGCACTTGAGGAGCAGCCCACTGGTGAGGGCACAGGGCTGGAGCAGGGGCAAGGGTTGCCTTAAACACTGGTTCATAACCCCAACCCAACCCACCCCCAGGGCTTGGCCACATGGGGGCTATGGTGGGGCTGGATGGGGGCAGAGGGTTTGGGAGGGGGCAAAGAGATAGGGACACCCCTGGGGTTGGCCACATGGGTGCTGCAGGTCCCAGTGGAGCCTCTTGATCACCAGCACAGAGTTGATGCTGTGTCTGGAGTCTGGAAAAATGACCAAATCTAGCAAAACTTAGGAACAGTGGAAGGTTTGGCCAAGTCAAGTCAAAGCTTGGGAGCTAAAGGACAAAATCAGAGCCTGGGGAGCTGATGTGGTGTGTTCTGACATCACAGGGGTTGGTAACATTGGTGGCACAGTCAGAGAGGGGTGCAGGATCACACCCTGGGGCTGGAGCGGGGAGATAAGGGCGAGCTGGAGGTGGGGTGGAGCCAATGGGACGCTGTGTTCTGCCCCAGGGGCTTGGGGTGTTGGTGAGGTCAAGGGAGCAGCATGGAGGGAACACGGGGTTCCCGGGGCGGGGACAGGTGTTACCCAACGCCCTCGGAACCGAAGATCACCCTGGAGCTCCATCTGATGTTTCCTTCCCCTTCTCTCCTCCAGATGAGGACGGCTCCGTCATCCTGAGACCTGGGAACAAGTATGAGTACAAATTTGGCTTCGAGCTGCCCCAGGGGTGAGTATGAGGCAGCACCTGCCTCTGGGGTTGGAATTAAATCGGAAAATCCATGTTTTGACTCTGGAGTGACCCCCTACATGTCTGTAGGCCACTGGGCACCACCTTCAAGGGGAAGTATGGCTCCGTGGATTACTGGGTGAAGGCGTCTCTGGAGCGGCCGGCCTGCCCCACACAGCAGGTCAAAAAACGCTTTGAGGTGATGGATCCTGTGGATGTGAACACCCCGGAATTGCTGGTGAGCCCCAAATGCTCCAAAGGCTTGGGAGAAAAGCCCTTGGGGAGGGTCAGCCCAACCCAATGGCATCCAGGTGTCTTTAATCAGATCTGGGCTGAGCGGGATTAAGGGTGGGATTAAGGAGTTCTGGATAATTCCAGAAACTGACACTGGGTGGGGCGGGCTCTGTACTCCAGGGGAATTTGAGGGTTGGTTGCAAAAAGGGAAGGAAGGGAGGAGGGTGGGAAGGACAGGATGGGGCCAGCGTGTGACCGTTCCCTCTCTCTGCAGTCTCCAGTTGCAGCCAAGAAGGAGAAGAAAGTGTCATGTATGTTCATCCCAGACGGACGTGTGTCCGTCAGTGCCCAGATCGACAGGAAGGGCTTCTGTGAAGGTGAGGATTGCTGGGAACAGGGAACTGGGAGTGGGGGAACTAGTAAGGAAACGCCTGACATCCCTAACATCTGGGTCCTTCCTTGGCAGGCGACGAGATCTGTATCAATGCGGACTTTGAGAACACCTGCTCACGCATCGTGGTGCCCAAGGCAGCCATTGTGGCCAAGCACACATACCTGGCCAATGGCCAGACCAAGGTCTTCTCCCAGAAACTCTCCTGCGTTCGTGGCAATCACATCATCTCTGGTACCTCTGAATCCTGGCGTGGCAAAACCATCCGCGTGCGGAAGCTCAAACCCTCTATCCTGGGCTGCAACATCCTGCGTGTGGAGTACTTCCTGCAGGTGAGTGAGGGATCCTCTTATCCTTCTCCTCATCTTCCTCCTTATCCTGGGGATCTTCATCCTCTCCCAAACACCCCTAAATCCTGGTTCTCCTGCAGATCTACGTCAGCGTCCCAGGCTCCAAGAAAATCATCCTGGAGCTGCCACTGGTCATTGGGAGTCGCTCGGGCATCGGGAGCCGCAGCTCCAGCATGGCCAGTCAGACGAGTTCTGAGATGAGCTGGGTGGACCTGAACCTCCCGGACGCTCCAGAGGGTGAGTAGAGTGGGATCCACGGTGTGGGATCCCTGGGTGGTGGCATCACAGTGTGGGGAGCCCCTCAGAGGCTTGGGGGCTGCACACAGGTGAGCTCACAAATCCCTCCCTGCATCCCCACAGCCCCACCGTGCTACCTGGACATTGTTCCCGAGGATCACCGGCTGGAAAGCCCCACCACGCCACTCCTGGATGATCCCGATGGATTTGACAGCCCCATCTTCATGTATGCGCCCGAGTTCAAGTTCATGCCCCCCCCCACTTACACGGAGGTGAGCGCGGCACCTGCACGGGATGGGCCGGGTGGATCTGGGGTCACCTGTCTGGATTCCTCACCCGCTCCCTGCTCCGTCGCCCAGGTGGATCCCTGTGTTGCCAACAACAACGTCCAGTGAGCACCACACCCGGTGGGTTGCTCCCACTTTTCTGGACTTGGCTCCATGTGCCACATGCCTGCAGCACATCTGGCCCCACACACCTGGAGGGGAAGTGCTCCCGAGGAACTGCCACATTCCCGAGGAACTGCTGCATTCTTGAGGAACCACTGTTCCAGAGCCATCCTGGGCACTCCACTCTGAGCTGGCAGAGAACCCTTAAGGACTGAGGGGAGACAAGGTGGATCCAGCTGGAAAAGAGCTGGAAGACCTCGGCTGTTGTGGCTTTTGGGACACGCTGCCTGTCCTTGCGCTGTCATGACATGGGGTGACAGGCAGGGAACTCTGGTTTTAACTAATTCCATCCTAATTCTGTAACTCTGGGTGCTGCTCTGGCTGCCCTGCACTCCCGCCGAGGGAGGGGGACACTGTGACATCATGAATCCATCCTGTTGCGACACAAACCCGTTATCGCGACCGACGCCTTTTGTACTCTTCAGTTTTGTACATAGTATTTGGAGGGGGTGGGGGGAAGCACAATAATGCAAATTTTGTACCTTTTTGTGGCCCCTGGGGGGCAAAATTTGTAATAAACGAGTGAAATGGTGCCTCTGTCTTGTGTCCTTCTGGGGAGTAAGAGGATGGCAGAAACCCCCTTGGGGTGGGGATTGACCTTACTTTCCCAGTTTCTGGTTTTGCTGGGAGGAGCCCTGGGGGGTGGGTCTCCTGGTTTTCCCAGGGGAAAAAGCGAAAAGCTGAACAGAAAAGTGGTACAAGGAGGGGAAACTGAGGCACAGAGAGATAAAACAGGCTGGGTAGGGGTGCAGCGCAGGGAAACTGAGGCAGGCGGGGGAGTATTCCTGCTGTTCCTACCTTTTTTGGCACTGCTGTAGGAGCCCCTCTGGCTAGAGTTTTTGGGATGTGGGTGAAAGGTGCTGGTGTCGAAGAACAAGGCCGTGACCTTGGCTCTGCTTCTTGCCCTCTCTCCCACTTGGAGCCCACCCAAACTTGCCNCCCCCCCCACCCAGTTTAGAGCTCCAATTAAACTAATTAAGGTCATAAACCTCCCCCACCATTCCTCTGCCTGGCCTTTGTGCCAGGGCAGCTCTGGAGCAGGATCCACACAGATCTGGGAGTTCAGCGTGACCCTCCCTGGTTTTTGGGACTCGCATGGTTTGGGGACCCCCCCCAGGGCAGCTCCCTGGCTCTGAGCCTGTGATCTCTGCTGGCTCTGGAGGGTCCTGGNTTTCTGGTTTTGCTGGGAGGAGCCCTGGGGGGTGGGTCTCCTGGTTTTCCCAGGGGAAAAAGCGAAAAGCTGAACAGAAAAGTGGTACAAGGAGGGGAAACTGAGGCACAGAGAGATAAAACAGGCTGGGTAGGGGTGCAGCGCAGGGAAACTGAGGCAGGCGGGGGAGTATTCCTGCTGTTCCTACCTTTTTTGGCACTGCTGTAGGAGCCCCTCTGGCTAGAGTTTTTGGGATGTGGGTGAAAGGTGCTGGTGTCGAAGAACAAGGCCGTGACCTTGGCTCTGCTTCTTGCCCTCTCTCCCACTTGGAGCCCACCCAAACTTGCCGAGCCTCCCCTGCTGGCCCCCCCAGCCTTATCCCTGTCTGTGCCTCAGTTTTCCTTCGGGACTGGAGCCATTCCATTCTGGCTCCTGGCCAAGGAGGCGAAGGGTCATCCTACTCTGGGCCAGGGATGGGCTGGGCCGAGAGGGCTGTGGGAAGGGAGGGGCAGAGGCAGCGGAGCAGTGAGAGCCTGCAGAGTCAGAATGGGGTGGGAATATGGGGCGGCAACGGGATGGAAGCACGAGGCGACCCACAGAGGTGGGACAGGCCCCACGGTACCAGGGAAACTGAAGTACGTGGCTGATGGGGGGACCCCAAGAGATTTGGGCACCTTGCCCAGTCCCAAATCCTTCCCCAGGCTGGGGGGGCAGATCCAACCTCCTGAAAGCACTGGGGGCTGCAGATTCGAGTCCCATGGTTCCCACAGACGCCTGGAAACGGGGGAGAAAGAGGGAAACAGGGATAAAAGGGGGGGTGGCATGGGAGCAGCTGGAAGTCCACAACTGCTGGAATGTTTGTGGCCTCAAACAGGAACCGGCCTGGGTGGAGGGAGGGGGGGCCAGCATGTGACGCTCATGTGAGCAGCCCCAGCCCCTGGCCGGTGGCACAAACACACCCCCCTCCAAGAAAAAACACTCCTTCCTCCTCAAAAAACTCACATTGCCCTTCCCCAAAACACTGTCCCCCCCTCAAACACCTTTATCCCCACGAAAACACTCCCCCCCAAGAAAGAGCCATCTCTCCCCACCAAAAAAATGCCTCTCCCCGCGAGAAACTTGTCCCCCCCAAATCCACCTTTCCTCCTAAAACCCACATTATTCAAAAAATCCATCTCGCCCCTCCAAAGAAAACCTCCCCCACAATAAACCAAACTTTCCTCCCTCAAAAATGCACCTTCCATCCGAAACATACCTTTCCCTCCCCAAAAATACCTTTTCCCCCAAAAATACATCTTGTCCCACAAGAAAATACCTTTCCCTCCCCAAAACTATACCTTTACTCCCAAGAAATCCACCTTTCCACACAAAAAAAACCTTTTCCAAAAAAATACACCTTTCTCCCCCCCAAAAACCTTTATCTCCTGAAAACCACTTTTTCCACCCAAAAAACCCCACTCTCCCCTCCCCATAAAACCTTTCCTCCCAAACCCCTCCCCATAAAACCTTTCCTCCCAAAATACCACCCTTCCTTCTTCAAGGAAACATGTTTTCCACCTCAAAAAAAACACCTTTCACCCCCCAAAAACCCCTTTCCCCTCTTATAGTCCCTCTTTTCCCGTGGTAACCCCCTTATCCAACTCCCCACACAAAAAGCACCCAGAGCTGAGCCAGAAATACCAAAACCCACTTTAATCCACGCAAGATTTGTTTAAAAAAGCACAAAAGTTAAAAAGCTGCTGTAAAAGGGGGGGTGGGGGTGGTCAGAGGGGGGTGCCAGGGCGCGTTTGGGGACTCCCCATCACACCAAAACCTACCCCNGCTCCTCTCAGGAGGCCCCAGAACTGGAGGGTCCCGCCCCCACCTTCGCGCCTGGACCACCGACGCCACCTGGTGGTGGCACGGAGGATGACGGGCGGACGGGGGACCCTGCTGCCCCAAGGAGGGGTGATAGGGGACCCCAATGTCCCCGCGGAATAAGAGGGTCCCTGCTTCCACGTGGTGGGGTGAGGGGGTCCCCACCGTCCTGGGGAAGTGAGGGGACCCCTGCTAACCGGGGCGGGGGTGAGGGAGTCCCCACTGTCCTGGGGAAGTGAGGGGACCCCTGCTAACCGGGGCGGGGGTGAGGGAGTCCCCACTGTCCTGGGGAAGTGAGGGGACCCCTGCTAACCAGGGTGGGAGTGAGGGGGTCCCCACTGTCCTGGGGGCGGGGCAAGGGGTCCCTGCTGTGCCAGGGGTGTGGGGGAGTCCACACTTTCAGGGTGTCCCTGCTGCTGCAGCAGGATCCCCACTCTCGGGGGTCCCCACAGCCTGAGGGTGCATGCTCTCGCAGGTACCCGTTCTTGCGGTCAGTACACTGCCTCATCGCCATTATCATCACTGTCAGGGCCGAAGCTCTCCCCATTGTCAAAGTAGGACAGGACATAGTCGGTCTCCTGTGGGAGGACACAGGGGGAACACGGTGGCACCGGGGGATGTCCCCACCCCACCAACCTCCCCAAGGTTCCCCCCTTCCCACCTCTTCGTGCTCCTCTTCATCGTACTCCTCCTCCTCCTCCTCCTTTCCCTCTTCTTCCTCCTCCTTCTCCTCTTCCTCCTCTGATGTCACCTCCTCCTCCTTCTTCTCCAGGCTCTGGGTGGGTCAGGGGAGCGTTAGCGGAGGGAAACACGCCAAAATCCAGCCAGTGGGGACACCCCCACATTCACCTCGCTACCTCCAGCTTCTTAATAGTCTCCTCCTTGTCGAGTGCCACGTGTTGCTTGGGGACGAGGGGGGCGGTCCCTGGGGGGGCACAAGGGACTGTCAGCCCCTGGGGGAAAAGAGGGGACACACGGGGTGGGGGCAGGAAGGGGTCACTCACTGCCTTTCCGTAGGAGCAGCAGGGTGGAGGGGACAATGGGGATTGGGATAGGCTCCCTTTCAAACCCATTCCCGCCCCTCCTCCTCACAGGGGCACACGGGAGGGTCAGGANTCACTGCCTTTCCGTAGCCGCCGCCCCCGGATCTTCAGCTCCCGTGGGAGTCGCCTCCAGTCTGGGGGGCAAAACGGGGCAAAGTGGGAGGTTGGTCAGCCCCCCAGTCAACCCCACGTCCCCATGTCCCCCCCAGGTCCCCTCCTGTGTCCCCCCACCTGGGTTCCAGTCGATGGCGCCGTCCACAGGGCTGGAGAGCTGGTNCCCTCATCGCCCTGCGCAGCTCCTGCTTCAGGGCCAGCATGTACTCGCCCTCCTCGCCCCCGGGCAGGGGCGCAGCGCGGCGCTCCAGGGCCTGGGTCGGGGACACGGATGTGATGAACGTGTCAGTGCTCAACCCCCGAGGGGCCTCCGGACCCCCAAACCCCCGGAAGACTCACCGGGAAGAGGGGCGAGGGCTGTAGCGTGGGCGGGGGCAGCGCGTCCCCCTTCCCGATCCCCACGGCCTCCACGTTGAACGTCATCTGTCCCCGGCCCCGGCCCCGGCCCCGGCCCGCCATGCTGAGCCCCGGGGGCCGCTGGGGACAAGGGGGGCACGGTGACATCTCCATCCAGCTCTCCCCTGCCCGGTCCCGGTGAAGCCCCAAGTCCCGTCCCCGTCCTTTCCCTCCTCCCCGCGGTCCCGCTCCCCAACCCACTTCCTCCCTCGGTCCGGTCACGGTACCTCTCTCACTCGATCCCGGTCCCAGTTGTCCACCCGGGCCTGATTATCCCCCGTCCCGGCTCCACTCCGTTCTCGGTTCCGGTGCTCCCCGGTGCCGGTTATCTCCCCTCCCGAGAAATGTTCCCGGTCCTGATCCCAATCCCGGTGTGTCCCCCTGGTTCCCGTACTCCCCATCCCTGTCCCGGTGTCCCGTCTCTGTGCACCACCCGGTCCCGATGGCCCTCCAGGTGGCCCCCGATCTTGGTCCCCGTCCCCGTCCCCGGTCCTGCCATCCTCGGTCCTGGGTCCTCCCGGTGGCCCTCCCGGTGTCCATGCTCCCCTCGTACCCCCTGTCCCGGTGCCGACTCCCGCGCCGGTCCCACCCCGCGCAAGCGCAGTCGCTCCGCACTTGTCCGCGGCCGCCGCGGCCCCGCCCAGCGCAGAGGGGGCGGTGCTTGGGCGCGAGCCCCGCGCTGATTTGCGATCCAGAGAGAGGGGCGGGGCCGGGAGAGGGCTCAATGGATAGACGGGGGGGTGGGAAAAGGGGGATGAAAAGGGGTGAGAAAAGGGGGATCAGAAGGTCCCTCGGCCCCCCACGCCCTGACCCCTCCAGCCCCTCTACTCTGGGGTAGCTCTGCTCCTTGGTACTAGGGCCACCCTGGCCCCCAGCCCCGCTGTGCTGTGCCCCCCAGTCCTGCTGCCCCACGGCCCCCAGCCCTACTGTTTTGGAACCCCCAGGCCCGCTGCCCCCTGGCCTCCCTCAGTGTCCGATGCTCTAGGGCCCTCAGCTCCCCTGCACGGCGACCCCCAGCCCCGCTGCCCCCTGGCCCTCAGTCCTGCTAGACTGTGACCCCAGGTCCCGCTGCCCCACGGGCCCCTGACAGCCTCCTGTGCCTCCCAGCCCCTGGTCCCCCCTCCTCACTCCCACGCAGGGCCGGGCGCTGGATGCGCCGTGGGTGATTCATCCTGCTCCAGCCCCCCCGCGCCGGCAGCTGCCAAAAATAGCGCTGCGAGAGGGGGGGGACCCTCCACATCACCTCCCGCCCCCCCGCCTCACCGGCGGCCGGCCGGGGTGGCGGGCACAGGCCGCNGATGGCGGCCACAGGCCGCTGTTCCCGGCACCCCCATCCCCGGGGCCGTGGGAACCGGGACCCGGAGCGGAGAGACCCCACGCTCCGGTTGCCACGGTAACATGGGGATGGAGAGGGGCTGGATGGGGGGTCCCCGCTGTGAGGTGTTCTCACTGCGTGGGGGGTGAGGGGGCAGCCCCCAGGCCCGGGCTCGGAGGTGTCTCACTGAGGGCACTGAGAGGACTGGGAAGGTGGTGGATGTTCCCCCATTTTCCCGGCTGGTCGGAGCGGGATGAGCGGCCGTCACCATGGGAACCGTGCAGGCAGGGATGGGGTGTGTACAGGGATCAGGGTACCAGCAGGAATGGGGGTACGGGCAGGGTATAGGAGTACAGGTAGGGATGGTATTATGGGCAGGGGAAGCAGGTGGGGCAAAGGGAGGAGGGGGAGAAGGATGAGGAGGGGGTGCAGGAAGGGATTTGAGGAATGTGAGAGGAACTGTCGGCAGGGGCAGGTGGCGTTTGTGGGTGCGGGCAGGGGGGACGTGGGTGAGGGACACAGGCTGGGGGGCTCGGCCTCGCGGGAACCCTCCCTTGCTGGGGAAACTGAGGCAGGGAGGGGGGACACCCCATCCTGGGGGAGTCCAGGCTCTCACCCTGTGCCCATCCTGGGAGTCTCAGGGGGTATCTGACCCTGTGCTCATCCCGGGGGACTCGGGGGTCTCACCCCACGTCCTCTCCCCTTGCAGTGAGCGAGTGCCACCCCCGTCCCTGCACTCCGTCCTGTGAGCCCGGCCATGCCCAGCCCTGTCCGCCGCCCCCCCAGCGCCGCGGTGTCCCTGGGGCTCCCCATGATCCCGGCGGAGGGTTCGGCGCTGCTGCGCGCCGTATCCCAAGGGAAATTCCGCCTGACCCGGCTGCTGCTGGAGGGGGGAGCCTACATCAACGAAGGCAATGCCGCGGGCACGACGCCGCTGATGGCAGCGTGCCGTGCCGGCTACGCCGACCCGCCCGAGCAGCCGCGGATGGTCCAGTACCTTCTGGAGAACGGCGCCGATCCCAACATTCCTGACAAATCTGGGAAGACCGCGCTCATGCACGCCTGCGCCGAGCGCGCCGGCCCGGCCGTGGCTGCCATCCTGCTGGCCCACGGCGCCGACCCCAGCGCCCGGGATTACGCGGGCGGGTCCGCGCTGGTTTACGCCCTGGAGCGCGGGGACCGGGAGACGCTGCAGGTGCTGCTCGACGCGTGTCGGGAACGCGGCCGCGACGTCATCATCATCACCTCGGCTACGTCGCCCCGCGGCACCAAGACCACCCGGCAGTACCTGAACTCGCCCCCGTCGCCTGCCCTCTGCGCGTCCCCCTCCCAGGTGCAGGTGCGGGCGGCGGCGTCCCCGGGCGCCAGCGCGAGGGACGAGGAGCGCGACGTGTTCCGCTTCCCTCCCACGGCTCCCGGCGCCGCTCCAGAACCATCCCGGGCCGGGCCCAAGCGACAGCTGAAGAGGCTCAACTCGGAGCCATGGGGGCTGGTGGTGCCCGGGGTGGAGGGGATGCGGGGACACTCCGAGGGGACACAGGGAAGCCTGGAGGGGACACAGGGACCCCCAGAGGGAGCACGGAGAACCTTAGATGAGATACGGGGACCCCTGGAGGGTACACGGGGCCCCTCAGAAGGTTCGTGGGGTTCCCCTGAGGGCCCACGGGGGCTCCTGGAAGGGACGTCGGCCCCCCCGGAGCGGCTGGCGGTGGGGCTGGAGGGGCTGCGGTTGCGCCCGCGCCGGCACAGCGTGGAGGAGCGCGAGGTCTCAGGGCTGCCAGGAGTCACCTGGGCAGAACGGGTGCCCCCCGTCCCTCCCCTGGGGCGTTGGGCCCCGGCCCCCGATCCTCCACGGGGCAAACCCCTGCGTCGGGACCCCCTCAATCCTGAGCTAGCTACCCCCGGGCCGCTCCGGCACCCGGCTGGGCTGCTGGAGCGCCGTGGCTCTGGAACGCTGCCCCTGGAGCCCCTCGGGCCGGGCAGGGCCGGGCTGCTTCCCCCGCTGCCCCCCCGAGCACTGCTCCGCCGGCATTCCATGCAGCCGGAGGCCCTGCAGCATCTCGGGGCCTTCTGCGGGGGGCTGGGTCCCGAGCCTGGCTCTTAGGGACTCCCAGGGACCTGGCAAACCCCCAAGCCCAGGACCCTTTCGGGAAGGCCTCATCCTGGGTGGTGGCACCGTTTGCTCTGAACCCTACTGAGGGTCAACACTTCCATCCCTCTGTTGGCACAAACGCTGCACGACCCCGAATTTGGGGAGCTGGTGGGTGCATTCCCAGCTTCCAGGTCCCCCCAGCATCTTCCTCCTGCTCCTGCCTCATCCCCCTGGCAGCTTTTTCCCCCAGACCCACTGCTGGGGGTCCCCAGGGTCTGGCAGTAAAGGCCCCAGTGTAGCTCAGTGGCTCTGAGTGGGGGCGGTGGGCACGTCTGTTGGCTTGGGGACTCAGGGGACAGCCAGACACCAGCACATCTGGGCACAGGGACCCCATTGAGTCCCCCCAGGCTGCACAGCCGTTGCTTCCCAAAGCCAGTTTTAAGGAAAAAAAAAAGCTTTTCCAAGACCTGAGTTGTTCTACTGCCAGGCTGGGAGGGATCCCCAGGATCCTTGGGGATTCAGTAGCCTGGATTGGGAAGGATTTTAGGGAAAGGAGCATGGGAGGGGCTGGGAAGCTTTAATGAAGGACGAAGAACAACACGACAAATTTAGACAAAATCTTGTTATTTAACAGAAAACAAGGAATTCCCGGTGGGATAAATACCATGGGAGATTTAGGGACCATTTGCCTGGGGCATGGAAGAAACTCTTGGGATGTACTGGGATTGGGGGCTGAGAGGGATCCCCCCCACACCTGAGGGAAACCCCCCCAACCCTCAGAGACTGCTGCTTCCCTCATATTTGTCCTTTGAAAACAATAAAATTCCATAAAACTCAAATTTCCCCAGGGATGGAGCTAGTTTGGCTCCTCAAGGCTGTGTACAAACCCCAGTTTTCCCAGTTTCCCCCAGTTTGGACTTAGAACACAAATGGGTGGAAGTCTGGATCCATCATCGGCGGCGCCGGTCCGGACTGCGGCTCCTCCGGCGCCCACCCCTGGAAAACAGGGAAGAGGTGTGGAAGGGAAAGGGGAAAAGAGGAAAGGGAAAAAGGGGGTAAGAGAAAAGGAGATAAGGGGAAAGAGGATAAGAGAATGGGGCAAGTAAAGAAAGAAGGGGAAAAGGGAAGGAAGTGGGAGGAAAGAAGAGGAAAAGGTGGAGAAAGGGAGGGAAAAGGGGCCAGAAAATGGGGGAAAGGAGAAGGAAGGAAGGAGTCTAGGAGAAGAGCATTTTGGGGTGTTTATTCCTATTTTAACCCCACCACCCCTATGATGGTGCATGGAATGCCCCCATTCCCCTAGTCTAGGGTTACAGTGCTCCCACAGGTCGCTCCCATTCCCAGCTCCTGGAATTCCCAGGAATTCCCTCACCTCCGCTTGCCCTTGGGGGGGCCCCTGACGAAGCACCAGTCAACACTGACCGGCTGACCCATGAGCTCCTGCCCGTTGAGCCCCTCCATGGCTGCCTGCGCCTCCTTGTACGTCTCATACTCCACCAGTGTGTAGCCCTGGGATGGGATTGGATCGAGAATGGGATTGGGAATGAGCCCGGACACCCTGGGAACTCCTAGCTCAGGTTTGGGGTGCATGGACCCCCTGACACCCCGGGTTTGGGAATGGGAATGGGAATGAGCCCGGGCACTGGGAACCCTGAGCTCACTCTGGGGTTAGGAACGGGAATGACCCCAGGTACCAGGGGAATCCAGGTCACAGCCCATTCCCCAGCTCAGTTTTGGGATGCAGGGACCTCCCAATAAGTCAATTTTGAGGTGCAGGGACCCCCATGAGCCCCAGAATTGGGTCAGTTTTGGGGTGCACCCATGGCACCTCCCAGCCCAGAGCCTCTCCCAAGCTGAGATGGAGCCTGGGGGTCCCCATGAATCCCTCCCCCACCCCCGCCACCTTGAGGTATCCCGTGCGCCGGTCCAGGTTCAGGTGGATGTTCTTGATCTCCCCAAATTCAGCAAATCGGTCGTGCACATCCTCCTCTGTGGCCTCCTCATGCACCCCTGTCACAAACAGGATCCAGCCCTCCACGGCTGGGCAGAAAAAGGAGGGGTCACAGAGCTGGGAATGGAGCGTTCCCGTCAAAATCCCTTGCCTTGGGGAGGGGACATGGAGCCCCCAAGGGTGAGATTTGGGGGTTGACCCAAAAGTGACCCTGGGAAGGTGGGGAAGAATCATCCCAGCATGGCCCCAATTCCTCCTCCTTCCCATGGGGGGTCCCCAGGAAAGGGTCTGTCACCCAAAATCACTCCTTTTAAACAGCTAGAAAAGGGAGATGGAGGCCCAGAGTCCACAAATTGTGGGTGAGGTTGGGGAAAGCTCATCCCAGCAGGGCTGAACCCCAATCGAGAGCCCAGGACACCCCTGCCCCCTCACTCTCCCTCCCTTCCATGGGGAACGTGCCCCTGGTGACACTTGGAGGCCGTGGAGTTCTCAGGAAGCAGCATCTCCCACAAATTCCCCCATTCCCACCCCTGAGAAGGGGACATGGAGCTGGGGTTTGCCCTAAAATAAATCCTGGGAATGAGGGAGGGGAGGGGATTGTCCCAGCAGGGCTGAGCCCTGACCCAGAGCTGCACAGCCCCCATGAAGCCCTCCAGGTCCCCAGTGTCCCCCCTCACATCTCTGTGGTCCTGGCTCATCCCCGTCCTGCTCGACGCTGTCATAATCTTCGCGCACACGAGCGCGGGATCCTTCCTCTGGAAAGGAGGGAAAACGGGGGAAGAACGGGGTCCCCGACCTTCGGGGTCACCCAGCCCCTCCCAGAGCGCCAGGGAAGGGGTTTGGGGGTGTTTTGGGGCCTCACCTGAGCCAAAGCCGCGGCCTTTCCGCTTCTTGGCCTTTTCCTTCAGCTTGTGGATGCTCTCTGAGGGGTGGGAATTGCAGGGAGGGACCGGGATCATGGAGTCAGCAGCAGCAGAGAGCCCCCCCGGATCGACAGGGACCCCTCATCCTGGCTAGGAAGGGCCCCCCTGGGCTGGGAATGAGTCCCTGGGCTTGGAAGGATGTCCCTGGGTCAGGAAAGACCCACCTGGGCTGGGCAGGACCCCCTGGTACAGGCAGGGATACCCCTGCGAAAGACAGGACAGTCTCCCCATGGTGGGAATGACCTCCCCCGGGCCGAACAGGACCCTTAGAGTCCCTCCGGGCCAGGAATGATCCCATGAGCCGGGAATGACCCCTCACGGACAGGAAGGATCCATCTCCCATGCTGGGAATGACCCCGAGCCAGGAACGACCCCGCAGCGCCGAGCAGGAGCCCCCTGGGAACGACAGGAACCCCCACTCCAGGCCAGAATGACCCGCCCCGGGCCGGGGCTGTCCACCAGGCCGACGGGGTTTGGGGGCGCGGCCAGAGGCGGCGGGAGCGGCTCCGCTGAGCCAGGGCCCGGCCGGCTCGGTCGGCGGGGCCGCTCTGGGCCGGATGGCATCACCCCAGCCCCGCGCTCACCGTCCCCGTCCTCGTCCATAGCGAAATCCTCTCCGCCCGCCTCATGAAGATCCAGTACGTCCGCCATCTTGCCCACAATAGCGCGGCACACCGGGAGCGCGCCGGAAGGGCCACCATAGCGGGGGTTGTGTGGCGGAAGCAGCGACACGGCTATGCTGGGGAGGGTGTGTGGCGGAAGCACCTGCACCACCATGCTGGGGAGGGCACTCGGCGGAAGCGGCCGTTCCGCCATGCTGAGGAGGTCACGGCGTCTTGCCGTCATACTGAGAAGGTCGGGACGCTTCTCTTTCCCCCGGGGATTTCGAGCCCCGCACCGAGGCGGCTCAAAGCGGTTGTTGGGCACGACTGGCCCCACAAAACGAGCAAGAGCCCCAAAGTTAACCAAATTCGCTGGTTTTATTGTATAAAATCCACAGCAGTGTTTATCCCGCTGGATTCCCGTAATTCCACTGCCTCAACATGGAGCACAACTTTCTCCATACTGAGAAAGCTTGAATTTGTTAATTTTACACCTTCCAAGGGGATCCAGAGCCTCCAAACCGGCGCCCCAATCCCACAAGCAACGGAATATCCGGTTTCTTCCCTTTTCCTTTTTTTTTTTCTCCCTTTTCTTCCACAGCGATGGAACCCCCCAAATCCTCCCAGATCTGTTTACCTGGAGCATAAAGAAGCCACTGGAAGTGCTGGGAGGAACTTCAGGAATTCCCTTATGTGCAGCATCCGGGGAATAAATTGCGGGATTAACTCCATGCTATTCCTAAACCAAATTTTTCCAATATTTCAGGAAAATGACACCCCACAACCCCCCATCCCTTTTAAATCTCATTTCCAGCGACATCAAACATTAATAGTGTTTGTAGAAAGTATAAAAAATATATAAACCCCCAAAATAGGCTTGTTAGGATGCGGATATAAAAACAGGGTACCTACAGATACTGGAATTATTCCAATTTTATCCTAAAACAATGATTATTGCTGGAATACCCTGTGGTCAGGCAGAGGGAAGAAGGAGGGTGGGAATAATAGAATCTGGAGGGTTTAAGGGGATAAGAAGTGGGAAAAGCTCTAAGCTGGGGTGAAGAAGGAATTCTGGCTTGGAATTTAGTTTGTATTCCCAGTCTGCTGGGGAAAAGGGGAGTAAGATGAAAATTTCCATGGATAAACTGACATTTTCTTGGGTGAACTTAGAGCTGTTTGAACAATTCCATGTCATAAAAGGGGTTTTTAAAGCTAAATATAGTCTAAATTCCGTATGGATACGGATACAAGGGATAGGGAATGATTAGTGCAAATCCCTCCCTCATTCACAAACTCTCCGAGACTTTTCCAACCTTCCATGAAAAGGCCAATGCTGATGATTGGCTACGGACAGGGCAATTCCAGGGGGAACTGCAGATCCTGCTGTGCTTGGGACTGGAATGCTGCAGGCTGATCCCAGATTTAATTCCAAACCCCAGTTTTCAATCCCTTTGGATATTGCACACATTGGCATCCATTGAGATTTAATTAAGGACCTCATCAAGGAGGTTAAATGGATCCCTTTCTGCTACAGGAGGGAAGGGGTGCCAGGCATTGGATCCAATGGGCTTTTCCAGAGGAAACACTGGATTCTATGGAACCCCACCTGCTCCAGCACCAATGGAGTGCAGAGAGGACAAACCTGTGATTTGAACCCCGAAAATAAGGGACAGAAAAAAATCCATAGGGAGTGAGGAATTCCCAGGGAATAAAAAGTTCCCTAGAGAATAAGGTGTTCTCAAGGGAATGAGAAATTCTCTAGGAGAATGCGGAGACTGAGGAGCAGCTCTAAAAACCAGGATGAAACTGCTAAAATCCATTCAGGAGCTTTTTCCCTAAATTTCTTTCAAACGTGCAAACGGGCCAGGATTCAGGAAAGGGTGTTGGGAGCACCAGGAGGGGTCCCAGGGTGGGATCCTGGGCTTCAGCAGCCGGAGGAGTGTGCCGAGCCCAACTGGCCAGCTGCCAGCAACAGGATGTCCTTCTTCTCCTTATGGAATCGCAGCTCTTTCCCGGCCAGCCGGGCCTCATCCAGCTCCCGCTCCGTGGCCGCCAGCTCTCGGGAAAGGGCGCCCGGAATGCTCTGCTCCCGGTTCACCCAGTCCAGGGCCATCTGGTTCCGGATGTCATCATCCAGAGCACGGTGGGAATAGTGAGCCAGGACTTCCTGGAGGGAATGGGATGCAGGGGGAAGCTTAGGAATGGGAAGGAGCAGAGGGATCAAGGCGGCTCCTGAGCAGCCCCGGACTCACCTGGCGCGAGCACTGACGCTCCCGCATGGCCTTCAGGCTCCCATTCCAGTGCAACAGCTGGAAAACCGTCATCAGCTCCTGGGATGGCAAGAGGGAGGCAGGATGAGAGCAGATACAGGACCAGGATCATGGAATCATGGGGTGGGGTGGGCCGGAAGGGACCTTGTGAATCACCTGGAGCCCAGGAGGGACACCGGACACCTGCCTGGGCAGCTCTGAGCCCCTTCTAACTTGGCCTGGAACACTTCCAGAGATGGGGCAGCTTCCCTGGACATGGATTCAGCTGAAGGCACCACCAGCACCAGGACACTGGGGCAAAATTCCCTGATCAATCTGGACTACAATGGAGGCAGAGCCTCCAACGCTCTCTGTGCCTTGGGAATTCTGGGATTCTCTTCTCCAAGCTGAACCACCAGCAGCACCAGGTACAATTCCAGGTTTTCTAGTGATTTCTCCCTCCAGGCCACACAAATTCTGCTTAGAAACTGGGACCTGCCAGGCTTCCCAAGCCCAGATGGAGCTGGGAATCTCCATCCCAGAGTCTCCATCTGTAAAGAGGGTCCTGAACATAAACACCTCCTGCCTGCCACCCTGGAGCATTCCCATACCAGGGAAAGGAGCCAGTAGAGGGGTTGGAAATGTACAGAATCCCAAACACAGCCACATTCCAAAGCTGGATTCGAACCCTGGAGCAGAGTCACAGCCAGATTTCTCCTCTAATGAAAATCCAGCTCCAGTGATGTGTGCTCCAGAACCATTCCCAGTCCCTACCCAAGGCCAAGTTGAAATTAAAAGGATTCAGGAATCTCAAGGAACTATTGGAACAACATCCTGGGATGGATGGGGAGCTCCAAACCCAATTTCTCTGGCTCTGCTCCCAGCTGTTTCTTCATAAAGGCTGGAATAAAGCCCAGAGGACTCTCCATTCCCAGCTGTTCTCCTAATCCTGATCCATGTTCCAGCACCTTCCCTTGGCAGCTCACACTTCCCATTGTCCAGATGTTCTTCCTGGCCACATTCCCACATTCCAATGGGATACAAGGACAGCCCTGTGGTTTGGAGGAGTGTCATGACACCACTGACTCCCAGTTCCACAATCCAAGTGTCTTTGGGGGAAACATCTTCCCATCTTTCCTTGTGAGAGCTCTTGCTTCCATGTTTTCAGAGAGAGGATGAATCCCACTAATTAACTGGACTGCTGCAATTATGACATTTGGAGGTACCACCTGGAAATACCAGTGGGACATGTTCCTGACAGTGAAAAACCCAATTCCAAGGACTTTGCTGTACCTGGAAGTACCCCAAATCCAATCAGAATCAGAAGGAAACCCTGAGTTCATTTTCCATAGAAAAGACTAAAAATGCAGCTGGGAGATCAACCGAAATATCCCTTAACCAAATCAGGAATGAGACCTGGGCAGATCAGGAACAGTACCTGCAAAAACTGCAAACAGTACCTGGAACTCCAGCATGGATTTTCCTTTGTTGGACTCCAGCATGAAGCGGAAGGCCCCGATCCCAGTGTTGGGATTATCTGCCTCTTCTCGATTGCCCTGCAAAGACATTCCAGACAGGAGCTGCCATTCCCACCGCATCTGCTCCTGCTGCACTATCCCCACTCCTGGAATTCCCAGTGGGATTCAGGAGAGCCTGATGCCAGCACAGGCTGAGCTGTCACACTCTTATCCAGGTAATCCAGCCTCGACCGCATGGAATGGGCCACTCTGGCAGTCCCTAGACAAATTTGGGACAGCACCTGGATAAATTTGGCTCTCCTGGACAATGAATCCCCTGGGAACAGGATTTTTCCTGCACTGATTCCAAGGCTTTCGCAACACCCTGGAGACCACAGAGCACCATGAGCCGCATGGCAAGAATTCCCTCCAAGATAATCAGAGCAGGAAAGGGAGAATGCAAAGCTCCCAGTGATAGAAACTAAAATTCCTGGAAGATCTTTGGTTTAAGAAAAACTAGTGGATGTGACAACCCTGTCATGGAATGGCCAGGAAAATCCACATCTCAGCCCCGTTATCCCACCCTGGAGTGCAGCACAAAGAGCGGAAGAATGGGAATTAAGCTACACTTAAAATCCTAATATTCCATCAAACCCCCCCGCCAAGGAGTACTAATCCGTTCTTGGAGCTTTTTCCCGGGATTTTCCATCCCCATCCTCACATTGAAGGATGCCAGGGCCTCGGAGACACTCTTCTCGATGAAGTCGTCAGTGATCCGGCGGGAAGGGTGCTCGTTGAACACGGAATTCATCAGTGCGATCTTGGCTGCGCTCCGGCGCGCCTCAGCCTTAGTGGGACAGAACTGGAGACACATAGCCACAGTCAGGACATTCCCGGGATCCTGACACCCCCCCGGACCACCAGGAACGGGAATTGAGTTGGAGCGGAATTAGGAAGCCATGCTCCCAAAATCAAAAGAGGTTCAGAAACTCCAGTTGCATTGTCAATTAATTAATTACCTCAAACCCAAATTGCTCTCAAATTCCCCCCAAAGACCAGGATTTTGGGATGGGATGACCCTGTGGCTGCTGGAATTGTTTCCTTTGGATCCACTTTCCCAACCAAGAGGAAGGGCAGGAAAGAATTTGGAACACAGCCAGGACTTGGTGGGACGCTGGGACTTTAATCCCTTTGGTGGGGGATTTGGGTCAGGAGTTTTCCCACGAGGGGTGAAGGAATGGATTCCTCCAGTGGGATGTTCCCTGCCCATGGCACAGGATTGGAACTGGATGGCGTTTAAGGTCCTCTCTAACCCAAGCCATTCCAGAACCCTATGATCCAACGCTCTGATCTGATTTCCAGAGTCTTTTGGCATCTGGAGAAGAGGTTTTTTCCTGAGCCCCGGCAGAGGAATATTCCTCTGCCAGTTTAAACCCCTGCCTAATCCTAGGAAAGAAAAGGAAGGATCGAATCCTGGGGAGGAGAAGGAAGGATCAGATCCAGCCAATCCAACGGCTTTCCCCAATATCCCATCTCCTACCTCAGCACTAAGGTGCAAGTGACCAGAATAGGCAATAAAGGACAAAAAAAGAGCACAATTTACAGACAAATCTCCCCGGATTGGGATCTAGTGGGGATTTACAGGCCAGAAGCAACTTGCAATTAAATTTCCTTGGAATTAAAGAGGTTTAGAGCCAGACCCAGGGGCTGGAATCGGCAGGGGAACGCCCGCGCACGGAGGAGATATTTGGGAAACGATTCCGGTGGGGTCCGGGCGAGGCATTCCCGGGGTCGGGATCGTACCTGGAAGCTGCCGAAGCAGCTGCCCCCGGGCAGGGTGACATAGCAGACGTAGGGGGGGCTGGCGGCCGGGACCATCTCGTAGAGTACCAGGGCGCCGTTGCGCAGCTCGGCCCCGCGCGACTGCTTCATCTGCCAGAATTCCTGCAGCGCCTCCACCACGTTCACTGCCGGACACAGCCGGGATCAGCCGAGAGAACAGCCGGGAAGAACCCCCAGGGATTGGCATGGCAGGGTGGA
>VZTG01009652.1:18839-32342 GCA_013397845.1 Melanocharis versteri | reverse complement strand
GAAAGGGCGCGGCGCACTCACCCGCTAACACAAACAGCGGTGTGTGGCCGTGGGGCGGTAAGGGGGCGGGGATTAGGGGACCGTTGTCCAATCGCGCTGCGGGGTTTGTTACATTGACAGGGGAAAAAACTAATCAAAATGCAGGAAGCACAAAACAGCAGACATGGCGGTACGGGATGACAGCCACACTCTTATTGATCAGGAGAAGCAATTAATGGCAAAAGAAACCAATCAAACTCTTCGACATTGATTTAGAGGGGGAGATTACGGCTGTCGCCCATTGATGGACTCTGTTTTGGTAGGAGCGGGCGGATCCGCGCACAGCCAATGGGAACGAGCCGCGGCGGCTCCCGGAAGTGACGCTCTGCCGGGCTCGGGAGTGGGATCGCGATCGGGACGGGGCCCGGGCCCGGTGCGGCCGCGCCCCACCATGGAGGCTTGGGTGCGCTTCAGCGCCCAGAGCCAGGCCCGGGAGCGCCTCCTCAGGTGCAGCCTCGGCTCCCCGGGCCCGGCGGGCGGTCACGGGAGCAGCGGGGATTACGGAGAGCCCGGGGAGTGGGGTCACGGAGGCCTCGGAAACCGAGGAGGGGGATCACGGGAGTCCCAAAATCCCGGGGCGGCGCGTGGGCCGTCACGGATGCCTTAGAGCCCAGAGAAGGGGGGTCCGAGGCCCCGGGGTGATGTCCCCAGTGCTCCGTGCCCCCCCCTGACTCCCTCGTTGTCCCCAGGGCCGCCCAGTACGCCTGTGCCTTGGCTGGGGCCGCGCTGAGCCGCGCCGGGAACGGCTCCGGGGGCAGCTCCGAGACCGTGAGCCGCCTCCAGCACCTGGAGGCTCATCTGAGCCTGGGCCGCAAGCGTGAGTGGGGGTGGGGGGTCAGGGCGGTTTCGAGGTGGGGCAGGGCGGCTTTTGGGATCTGCAAACTCCCGGTGACCCCCTCGTGTCCCCCTCCTGCAGTGCTGCGCTTGGGGGGCTCGGCCGAGGCCCTGGGGGGGGCTCAGCGCTCGCTGCATCTACCCGACCCTGTCCTCCGCTTCTGCCTCACCCTGTCCCACCTGAACCGTGCTCTCTTCCTGGCCTGTGACAACGTCTTGTGGGCCGGGAAAACCGGGATCCTGCCTGGCCTTGACACGGACAAATGGAGCCAGAGGTCCTTCAGGTGAGTGAGGAGAGGTGTCTGGATTTGGTGGGGCATTCGTGGAAGGAAGGTTGGAAAAGCCTCCTCAGGTCTGTTGGGTGAGCAGGGCAGGGAGGTCAGATTGCGAAGGAAGAGCAGGGAATAGGATTCCTGAGGGAGAGCAGAGAATGGGGTTCCCATGGGGAGAATAAGGAATGGAATTCCCAAGGGAGGACAGGGAGTGGAATTGCTGAAGGAGAGTAGGCAATGAGCTCCCCAAGAGAAGGCAGGGAATGAAACTCATCTGGGGAGAGCAAGTGGTGAGTTTCCAAAGGAGGTCAGGGAATAGGCTTTCTGAGGGAGACTGAGCAATGGAATTCCTGAGTGAGGGCAGGGAGTGGAATCCCCATGGGAGACCAGCTTCCTGCCGGTTGAACATGACTTTTCCATTCCCCCAGGCATTTTTGTGGCTGTTGGGAATGGCCAGAGGCTTCTGCTGCCACTGTTTCCCACTCTCCCATCCCTGCTCCCTCTTTTTCCCAGGTATTACCTGTTTGCTCTGGTGGTGAACCTGAGCCGGGATGCCTATGAGATCCGGGTGCTGCTGGAGCGCGCGGAGGCGGCCAGGAAGCGTGGGAAGAGCCCAGAAAACATGCCCCAGCTCCAGGCTGACGGCAGGATCCAGCGTCTCCGGCTCCACCTGCAGCTCCAGCTGCAGCTCCTGCTCCAGGTGCTCCGGGACAACCCCCCACTACTGCTGGACCTGCTCCGCAATGCCTGTGACCTAGTGATCCCGCTGGAAAAGCTGGGGCTGTGCCGGAGCAGCCCAGGAATCGTGGGATTCTGTGGCCTCACCTCCTCCGTGCTCTCTATCTTCACCATCCTCCATCCCTGGCTGAAATTGAAGCCGTAATTATCCCAGGAGCTTCCTTGGGATGTTTGGGAATCCTGGGGGCTTATCCCAGAGGCTGTGACACCTCTGGAGCTGACTGGCTCATTCTATTCCCGTCGTTCCTGAGTCCTTGGAGCCACAAGGTTCCAGCATGGGATACAGCATTGGATCCCACAGGGACATCAGCTCCCAGAATGCATTTTTTCTCATTGACTTTTCCAGCAATTTTAGAGGTTCAACATTCCCCATTTCTGTCCGGGAGGCGCCTTTAACATGAAGCCAACTAACGGGGAATATTTGGGGCTGGAAAGTGTGGATCACCCGGGACTTCTCACAGTTTTTGGGGGGGGTGAAGCCATGGGGTTGGGGTGGTTCTAGTGCCAGATGGTATATCCAACCCCAAATTGTTTGGACAGTTTTCCTGCCTTATAAGAAGTCTGAGTGCAGGGAGAGGGGAATGGGAAGAATGGGTGTCAGGGATAAATCCATGGCTTTGGGGAGAAATTCAGGCAGGAATTTGCCCTCCTGAACCTTCCCTGAAAGCCTGGGGGAATGAAGTGACTGGAGCGAATTGTGCCAGGCTGGGGGATCACTCCCAGCATTCCCATATGGATTTTCCTCTGTCAGAGGACACGGAGGGGAGTCGGCATCTTGAGTGCTTCCCAGCAGATCCAGCTCCCTTCCTCTGCCCAGAACTGCACAGATCCACCTCGGCTGCACTTCCCTTCCCAGCTATCCTGTTCAGTTGTGTTTTTTGGGAAAAATCAGAGTGTGGCTGGCTCTCTGTTAGGATTCCCTGCACCCAGTATTCCTGGTGCTGCTGCCTTGCTGAATTCCTTTTTTCCCTGGATTCTATGACACTGGATTGCGTGTGGCCCCAGCCCAGCTCTGATGTCGTATTACTAAGCCCTAGACCCAGGGACACACTGGGAGCTGGGAATTATTTAATTCCAGAGGCAGATTGTCTTTGGATCTGTCCCTGGGAGAGCAGGAATATCCTCTTGAAGGTTTTTTGGGAGCTCCATACTGAAATGCCGCCCACTCCTGGGCCCATCTGGGCTGTGCCAAAGGCTTTTTCCTGGGAAAAGCAGGCATTGAAGGCTTTGGAGCAGTGTATATCCCGGTGGGAATTGGGATGGGCGAGAAGCGCTCCAGGGGATCCCACAGTGTCAGTGTAATTACTTAATTAATTAAATTATTAAAGTGCAGCAGCCTCCAGTCCCCGTGTCCTGGGATCTTGGGAATTGCAGGACACTGAGATGGGCTGGGAATGCTGGACTGAGGGCACTGGGATGGGCTGGGAATCACACAATCACAGAATATCCTGAGCTGCAAGGGACCCACTAGGATCACTGAGTCCAGCTCCTGGCCCTACACAGACACCACAACAATCCCACCCTGTGCCTGAGAGCATTGTCCAAATGCTCCTGGAGCTCTCAGGGCCGTGCCCATTCCCTGGGGAACCTGCTCAGTGCCCAGCCACCCTCTGGGGGAAGAACCTTTCCGTGATCTCAGCCTAAACCTCCCCTGGCACAGTTCCAGCTGTTCCCTCGGATCCTGTCCCTGGTCACAGGGGGCAGAGGTCGGAGCTGCAGATTCACAAGGTCTCCCCTCAGTCTCCTCCAGGCTGAACAAACCCGAGTGCCCTCAGCCACTCTTTGTGTGGCCCGTCCAGACCCTTCCCCATCTTCGTGTCCTTCCTTTGGACACTGTCCAGTGATTTAATGTCATATTTATGTTGTGGTGCCCAAAACTGCCCCCAGGATTGGGGGTGAGGCTGCCCCAGCCTAGAGCAGAGCAGGTCAATCCCCTCTCAGTCCCTGCCTGGTGCCCCCCAGGACATGGATGTCCCTCCTGGTTGCCGGGGCACTGCTGGCTCAGACCCAACTGGCCACTGACCAGCACTCCCAGGGCCCTTCCTGCAGCTGCTCTCTAGCACCTCATTTCCCATCTCTCCATACGTCAAAGGCTGCCCCATCCCAGGTGCAAGAATGCTGGACTGGGAGTACTGGGCTGACCTGAGGGCACTGGGCTGGGTCCCTCCCTTGGTTTCAGGGGACTTTGGAGAACCCTTGGAACTGGGGAGGGAACATCCCTGCTTTTCCTGGGGTCAAAGGGTGGGTGGAGGGGATACCCAGTCCCTTCCCTGTCCCATCCCATTCCCATCCTGTCTCTCTGGCGTTGCTGTTCTTGCCCCAGCTGAGCCTGGACCAACTCCCTGCACCCCAGGGGCTGCCCCGGGGAGGCTGGGGGGAAGGGTGGTGTGTGAGGTGCGGCAGAGGGATTTTGGAGCGGGGTTTGAGTTGTCCACTGGCATTTGGGCATTGGGGAGGAGAAAGAATCTGGAGTGGGAGGAAGCTCCCCCTGTGCCTCAGTTTCCTCTGTGACCCAGGGAGGCCCTACCTGTGCCGGTGGGGCCCTACCTGGGTGGGGCTGTCTGTGGCCACAGCTGAGGCTACACAGTCACTGTTTGTCTGTTTTTCTCCTCATTCCTTGTTTTTTTTCCCCGAAAATTCCAGCCTGTCCCACAGCCGCTGGCAGCACAAGTTTCCCTCTGTCCTAATTCGCAGAGTTTGAATTTTTTTTTTTTTTTCTTTACCCCCTCAAAAACCTCACTCNNNTTTTTTCCTGAACCCACTCAAAAGCTCAGTCCGGGAGGTGGCAGTGTCACCCGGAGGACGTGGCAACCCAAAATCCACCTAAATCCACACAAAATCCGCCCAAGCCCAAACCAAACTCCACCCAGACCTCAGCGGCGACCCCCAAGACCCCTTATTCCAACCCCACTCCTGACAGTCCCCACGGGGAAGATCCAGGTGTCACTGCTACCTCTGTGTGGTTCAGTTCTTGGGGGAGATGCACACTTTTCCCACTCAATTTTTCTAGGAAAAGTGGAAAAATCCCCTTCCAGCGCCCCCCAAGCACCTAGCACCCCCCACAAAATCCTGCACCCACATCCTCCCTTCTTCCCACTCTCCTTTTTCCTGTGTTTGTACTACTTCACCCGTTTTTTTCCCGAACTCTTTGCCCCCCCTTCCAAAACCGCATTTATTTTTAGCAGCCAATTGAAGATGAAGGAGGAGGGAAAATATACTGAAAAAATAGGGGAAAAAAAAGGGAAAAACCCCGGGATTTTGTCCCGGCTGGACCCAGAGTCACCTCTGAGCTGCAGCACGGCAATGTGGGGTGTGGAGAGCCGGGGGGTGCTCCTGGCCCTGTTCCTGCTCCCAGGTAACACCCTTTTCCCCCCCCCGCCCCCCCCCCGATCCCCTGGTTTTAGGCAATTTCGGGGTGTTCTGGGGCTGTTGGAGGAGGAGGGAGGGTGCGGAGCCGGGTACTCATTAATCCGAGTGCAGCCACGCGTGGTTCCCCCCGTCTTTGAGTCTTTGAGTGTCTGGGAGGAGGGGGTTTGGGGTAAAACAGGCCAGTTTTGGTCATTGCCCCCGCCCAATATATTTCTGAGAATTTTTTGGAGGGAGAAGACACCTAAATCTCCTTGGATTTGGGGCGGGGTGAGGGTGGGAAGGGGAATCCGTAAAAGGAACTAAAACCCGGCTTTAATGGAAAATCTTTATAAATTTTTTTGGAAAAAAAGGCATTTCCACCCCCCCCCTTTCCCCGGCGGGGCCGGGGCCGGTTCACTTCCCCGCCCGTCTGCGACCCAGTGGGGCCCCGCCACGCTCCGCGCCGCAGGGAAACTGAGGCACGTGGGCGGCGCTGGGCACCGCGGGGCTTCGGGTGGGGGGGCCAGGGACTTAGTTTGGGTGGCGGGGATGTGTTGGAGGTGCTGGGGGTTCTCCGCGAGATGCCCCCCCTCTGCCCCGCTGTTTCCTCCTCCCCACCGGGGTGCCGGGCACCCCAACCCCCCTCCCGGATGCCTTTGGATGGGTGCGGGGTGCCCTCCTCACCTCAGCACCCTCCGTCACCTCCCCAGGGCTCTGTGAGGGATTCAACATCGACGTGGAGCGTCCGCGGGTCTTCCAGGGCCCCCCCGAGTCCCAGTTTGGCTACCGGGTGCTGCAGTGGGGGGGCGATGGGGACAAGTGGTGAGTGATCCCCGGGGGGACCCGGGGGAGACGGGAGAGAAGGGGAAACTGAGGCAGGAAAGGGGAGATTGAGGTGGGGAGAGGGAGAAGGGGGGTAGGGGAATGAGGTAGGAAAGGGGAAACTGAGGTAGGAAAGGGGAAATAGGAAGGGGAGCAGTGAGGTGGGAAAGGGGCAACTGAGGAGGGGAAGAGGGAAACTGAGGGTGGATGGGGGAAACTGAGGCTGGGTGGGGGAAACTGAGGCAGGAAAGGGGAGAAGGGAGAGGGAAACTGAGGTGGGAAGCCAAAACTGAGGTTGGAAGCAGGGGAAGTGAGTTTGGGAAAGAGAAACTAAGGAAGGAAGGGGGGAGATTGAGGTTGGGAAGGGGAAGCATAGGAGGGCAGGGGCCCGAGCAGCAAGAAGCCATGGTCAGACGGCTGGACAGACAGACGGAAGTGGTGTCGGTGCCGCAGTGTGGGCGGCAGAGCCTGGCACGGTGCCCCCAAAACGTGGCGGCTGGGTTGGAGTGGGGCGGGGGTGGTGATATCCCCAGTGTCCCCTACATGTTCCTCCCTGTGTCTCCCCCTGTCCCTCCAGGCTGCTGGTGGGGGCCCCGTGGGATGGGAACGGTCAAGGTGACGTCTACAAGTGCGGCGTGGGACTCCAAAACTCTTCCTGTGCCAAAGCCAACCTCGGTACCGAGGGGGGTGACTGTGACCGGTGAGGCCTGGGGGGCCCCACGGTGCTCACCCCACTTCTGTCCCCGTGTCCTCAAGGGGCCGCAGCTCCGTGGCTCCGCAGCAGCGCTGGACACCTCGGGATGATGCTGGTGGACTCCAAGGGTGGTGGATTTGTGGTAAGCAGAGCCTCCACAGAGCAAAACGGAGGCATGGCAGGGGATGGGGGAGGGAGACGGATGTCACCCACTTTTGTGTCCTCATGTTACCCCCCAAGGCGTGTGCCCCACTTTGGTCCCAGGAATGTGGCACCTCTGTGTTCAGCTCTGGCCGCTGTGTCCAACTCAATGAGGAGCTCCAGCTCATGGGGACCATTGCACCCACAGCACAGCGTGAGTGGGGTGGGATGTACTGGGATATACTGGGATGTGCCACCCTGGTGTCACCGTGTCCCCTGCCAGGCTGTTCTACCTACATGGACATCATCCTGGTTCTGGACGGCTCCAACAGCATCTACCCCTGGGAGGAGGTGCAGGCCTTCCTCGGGAACATCCTGGGACGCTTCTTCATCGGTCCTGGGCAGACCCAGGTCAGGGAGTGGCACCTTGGCCACCACGGTGTCCCCAAGGCTGGGATGGTGTCCCCAGGGTGAGGTGATTGTCTTCAGGGCAATGCTGTTGCCCCCGGGGTGATGTCATTGTCCCTGGGGTGATGCTGTTATCCCGGGGTTGATGCCACCCTTGTGGAGATGCTGCCCTGGGGTGACATCATTGTCCCCAGGACTATGCCAGCTGGAGATGGTTTTGGAGGGGCCAAAGGTGCCCTTTTCCAGGGATTAAGGGTTCCTGTGGGATTTGGGGGAGCTCCCTTTGGATTTTGGGGGGGTCCCTGGCTCAGGTTTACCCCTGTTTCAGGTGAGGGGGCTGCCGTACAGGGAGTGGGTTGTGCAGGAGCGGGTGCTGGGGCAGCACCCTGGGGATTGGAGGGGTCCCTGTGGACTTGGGGATTCCCTGGGGGTTTGAGGGATGTCCCTGTGGATTTGGGGCTCTCTCTGGCTCTGACTCTCCCTGTTTCAGGTGGGGGTGCTGCAGTATGGGGAGCGGCTGGTGCAGGAGTGGGCACTGGGGCAGCACCCCACGGCCCAGCGCCTGCTTGAGGCTGCCCGGAACTTGACACGTCAGGAGGGGAGGGAGACGCGGACAGCCATGGCCATCCGGCAGGCATGGTGGGCTCTGAAATGGGAATGCGAGCGGGATTGGGAATGGGGGCAGGATTGGGGATGGGATTGGCGTCAGGATTGAGATCAGGATTGGGATCGGGAGGGGGAGTGGGGCGGGGATTGGCATCAGAATTGGGATTAGGGTCTAGGTTGGGATAGGGATTTGAATAAGGATCGGGATTGGGATTGGTATCAGGCTTGGGATCTAGTCAGGATTTGGATTGGGGTTGGGGGTTAGGACTGGGCTCAGGATTGGGACTGCGATCTGGATCAGGGTTGGGGTTGAGATCACGGTCAGGTTTGGGAGCAGGGTCAGGATTGGAAAGAGTACTAGGATGGAGATGGAACAGGGGCTCATTCTGCCAGCCACATTCCCACAGCACAGAGTCCTTCAGCCCGGCGCAAGGTGGGCGCCCAGGGGCCACGCGGCTGCTGCTGGTGGTGACGGACGGGGAGTCCCACGACGGGGACGAGTTGCCAGCGGCGCTGGCGGAGTGCGACCGGCACAATGTCACCCGCTATGCCATCGCCGTGAGGCCCCTCCCACTAAGCCCCATCCCTGCATTCCCCTTAACGCTGGAGGGGGGCTGTTGCTGACCCCTGTCCCTCCCTCAGGTCCTGGGGCACTACCTGCGTCGGCAGCAGGATCCTGAGGATTTCATCCGGGAGATCAAGTCCATCGCCAGTGACCCTGATGAGAAGTATTTCTTCAATGTCACAGATGAGGCTGCCCTCAGTGACATCGTGGATGCTCTGGGAGATCGGATCTTCAGCCTGGAAGGTGCCTTGGGGCTGGGATCCCCGGAAGGGCTGGGAATTCCAGCTGGAAGCACAGCTGGAGGAACAGAGTCTCCTTCCTCCTCCGGTCAGGCACCCATGGGGACAACGAGAGTGCCTTCGAGCTGGAGATGTCCCAGATCGGCTTCTCCATCCACCACCTCGAGGTGATCCCACTGGGAAAGGTGGAAAATAACCCTCAGCCCATCTCAGCCTTGCTGAGTGTCCCAGGATGGGAGAGTGACATTGGTGGGGGTTGGGGACACTGAGGCATTGTGGTGTCCCCAGAGTGACATGTCCCACCCATCCTGGCAGGACGGGATCCTCTTTGGAATGGTGGGAGCCTATGACTGGGAGGGGGGTGTGCTGGAGGAGAGCCAGCGTGGGCACATTGTTCCACCCCGGGCAGCATTTCAGGAGGAATTCCCGCTGGAGCTGAAGAACCATGCAGCGTACCTGGGTATGGGGGATCCCGAGGGATGGGGGGATCCTGAGGGATGAGGGTGTCCCAAGGGATGTGAGGTGAACCAGGCATACTCCATATCCTCAAGATTTGAGATGAATCATGGATGTTCCATGTCCTGTAGATCAGGGGTGAAGTGGGGATGCTCCATGTGATGGATATTTGGGATACTTGGTGATCCAGAAATGCTCCATGTCCCAGGGATGCTCCATGTCCTGTATATTTGGGGTGCCCTGGGGATGCTCCATACTCCAGAGATGCTCCAAACCTTGATATTTAGGGTGCCCCAGGAACACGCTGGGGACCCTGTCTCCCCGGGGCTGTTCCCCCCACTGACCCTTCTTCCCTCCACCAGGGTACTCCGTGTCCTCACTGCAGCTCCCGGGGGGGCAGCGCTTGTTTGTGGCTGGAGCCCCCCGATTCCAGCACAAGGGCAAAGTTGTCCTCTTCCAGCTGGACCCCACAGGGACCGTGACGGTGGCCCAGGCACTAATGGGGGAGCAGGTGAGGGGCGGCCAGGGGCCTTGAGGGCCCCGCACTCCCCACAGCCTCACAGCCCCTTGCACCCCCAGATCGGCTCCTACTTCGGCAGCGAGGTCTTGGCCCTGGACCTGGAGGGAGATGGGGACAGTGACCTGCTGCTGGTGGCAGCGCCCACCTACCTGGGGGGCCAGAGCAGGGAGACAGGGAGGGTCTATGTGTACCGTGTGGGGCAGGTGAGAGGGCAGGTGTGGGGCTGGAGGGGTCGGGTGGGGGNCGGGATGCACTGAGGGCAGGGGACTGGGAGGATCAGCGGGATGCAGAGGGGTTGGAGGGATGCGAGGGATTGGGGATATTTGAGGGGATCTGGGGAACACAGAGGGATTGAGGGGGTGCCTGTCCCGTGGAGGTACCGAGGACCCCCCCGCACCTCCCAGGACCGCCTGAGCCCCGCAGGGTCCCTGCACCCTGAGCCGAGGCCGCAGGATTCCAGATTCGGCTCCGCCCTGGGCGCGGTGCCGAACCTGAGCCAAGACGGGCTGGCTGGAGCCGTGGTGGGAGCTCCGCTGGAGGACGGGCACCGCGGGGCCCTCTACGTGTTCCACGTCGCCCCGGGCACCCTCCTGCCTCAGTACAAGCAGGTGAGACGGCGCTGGGAGGGGCTGGGTGTCACGGTTGCGGTGAGCACCACCCTGTACGAGCCAGTGGCGATGCCACAACGGTCGTTCCCAGCGCATCGAGGCGGCGGCGCTGGCGTGGAGCCTCCGGTATTTCGGGATCAGCGTGGACGGACGGGTGGACATGGACGGGGACGGGCTGGTGGACGTAGCCGTGGGGGCGCAGGGCGCTGCTGTAGTGCTGCGGTGAGTAGGGGTCAGGGGTCGGGGACAGGGACACCCGGGACACAGGGATACCCCGAGAATAGGGACATGGACAAGGGCAGAGACACGCCAGGGACAGAGACACTCCGGGAACAGTGACGTGTGAGTCATGGGGACTTTCAGGGAGAAAGGGACTCTGTGCCTCAGTTTCCTCTTGTGAGAACCTGGGATGGTCCCGGGATCCTCCTGGGGAGGATGACTCAGTTTCCCCTGTGACAGGATCCAGGGTAGGGCAGGGCAGGTGTCCCTGCCCCCACAAGATCCCGATGAGATCCCAGGTGTGATTGTGTCCCTCAGGTCCCGCTGGATCATCCAGGTGTCTGCGTGGATGTCTGTGGAGCCAGCGGCTGTCAGCGTCACACAACGGAACTGCCAGCGCAGTGGCTCCAGCGCCGTCTGCCTCCGGGCCCGGATCTGCTTCCGTGCCAAGACCCGCACACGGAACCCCATGGACATGGATATCGGTGAGTGTTGGCAATGGGTGACTGCAGGGTCCTTGGAGCACCCTTGGCTGTCCCTGGAGCATCCCAGAAGCATCCCAGGGGGTCCTGGAGCATCCTTGGAATATCCCAGGGTGTTACCAGAGCATCCCTGGCTGTCCCCAGAGAATCCCAGGGTGGGATCCTTAGAGAACTTGGGAGCATTCCAGGAACATTCCAGGAGCATCCCAGGGTGTCCCTGGAATATTCCTGGAGTGTCCCAAGGTGTCCTGGAGAATTCCTGGAGCATCTCTGGAGCATCCTGAGGGCCCTGGATGATCACAGAGTGTTGCTGGAGGATTGCGATGTCCCTGGAGCCTCCCAGGAGCATCCCACAGACATTCCCTTAATCTTTCCAGACCATATATATGGTGATCCTGGGCCACCCCTGGAGCATCCCAGGGTGGCCCTGGAATCTCCCAGGAGCATCCTGCAGTGCACCTTGAATATCAACAGAGCACCCTGGAGCCCCACTGGAGCATGCCACAACATCCCGGAGTCTCTGAGCCTTCCCTGGAGCCCCGCTGGTGCAACCCAGCGTGTCCCTGGAGCATCCCAGGACTTCCCTGGAGTCCTGCTGGAGCATCCTGGGGTGCACCCACTCCTGCAAGTGTCTTGGTCCCTGACCTGCTCCCTATCCCCCAGATCTCCGGTACAATGTATCCCTGGAGGACCGGATCCCAGGATCCCGTGCTGCCTTTGACTCAGGTGCCCGCCGGCTGCTCCAGCGCCGAATTGAGTTCCCACTGGGAAGGCAGAGCTGCATCCGCGTCCCCTTCCACGTCCTGGTCAGCCCCAGGACTCCTCCCTGCCCCACGGGAGGGCTCTTCCTGCCCCCCATTCCTAGGGTCTGACCGGAATGAGGCTGATGGGATTCCCTGATTCTGCAGGACACCTCAGATTACCTGCGGCCCCTCAGCCTCACCCTCACCTGGGCCCTGGATGTAGCTGCGAGGTCGGTGCTGGATGAGGCATCTCCCACCACCATCCGCAAACTGGTGAGTACTGGGAGGAGTGTCTCTGGACGCTGGGATCACCCTCGGACACCAGAATCACCCCTGGCTCCTTCCAGATCCCATTTTTCAAGGATTGTGGGGATGACGACGAGTGTGTCACCGACCTGGTGCTCAAGGCCACCACAGACATTGTGGGCTCCAGGTACCCCCAGTGTCCCCCCAGTGTCCTCATGGTGTCCCTGGGATCCCAGGAGCCCCCTGTGACCCCCTGGCCTCCAGGCAGAGCCCCCACATCCTGCGGAAGGGCCGGAGGCGGATGCTGGTGGAGGTGGAGCTGGAGAACCGGGAGGAGAATGCCTACAATGCCAGCCTGTGGCTGCATCTGCCCAGGAACCTCCACTTCTCTAGTCTCGTGCTCCAGGTACAGCCTGGGGGGGGCCCAAATCCCTGAGAAGCCCCTCCAAACTCTCCCACCAGGGTAAAGATGGAGACCCAGGTCTTTGGAGAACCTCTAGGTCATTCTTGTCCCAACCCATTCCAGGTGGAATGGGTCAGAGTCCATTGGGTGCCCAAACCCTTTTGGCAGGGACAGGGGGGTACACTGTGTCCCCAACCTCTCCCAGGTGGGACCTGGGGGTCCACTGTGTCCCCAGCCTATTCCATGTGGGACGTGGGGGTTCATCACATTCCCAGCTCCTCCCAGGTGGGAGATCGTATTCCACTGGTCCCCTGTGGCCCCCCATTATCCCCCTGTGCGGGTCTATTGCTGCCACCTCCCAGTGCCCCAGGTACTTCCAACTCCATGTCCTGGTCCCCATCCTGTCCCCCTGGCAGGATCCCAGCACGGTGAAGTTGGAGTGCTCAGCACTGGGGGGGCATCGCCGGCGCTGCAGTGTCGGGTACCCTGTCTTCCGCTCGCAGGCCAAGGTAGGACCCCCGAGACCCCCATGAGCCCCTTGGGACCCCCAAACCCCCACCACACCCCTCTGAGCCCCCCCCAGGTGTCCTTCACCCTGGAGCTGGAGTTCAGCTGCTCCATCCTTCTGGACCATGCCGAAGTCACGCTCCAGGCCACCAGGTAGGGGTGTGGGAGGAGCGCTGAACCCTCGGGGGAGGGGTCGCACCCCAGGGTCATGGGTGGAGTCTGGAGATACTCCCGAGTGTCCCCCCTGTCTAGTGACAGCACCGAGGCGACACCACAGGACAACGTGGTCAAGCTTTCTGTCCCCATCCGCTATGAGCCCAACCTGTTCCTGTCCAGGTGAGGCTGGGAGAATGTGAGGCAGAGCGGGGGGGGGGGGCACGGCAGGGGACACACACAATGTAACCCTCCTGCGGGCCCCCCCAGTAAAACCANACTCTCCCCCCCCCCATTTTTGCCCCCCAGGACTGTTCCAACACTTGGTGCCAGGAGCTGAGCTGCCGCCTGGGGAGACTAGAACATGGCGGAGGAGTCTCCGTCCAGCTCCTGCGCACCCTCCATGACAGCTTCTTTAGTGGAGTGAGTAAAGGGGGGAATTAGGGATCCCCCCCACTCC
>VZTG01009652.1:0-17737 GCA_013397845.1 Melanocharis versteri | reverse complement strand
GGGGGTCACAATGTCACCTTGGGAAGGGTTGAGATGCCACCCGGGGTGGGGGGGGTTAATGATATCGACTGGGGGGAGGGGGTCATGTTATCACCCTGGGGCGGTCATGACATCACCCTAGGGAGGGTCACAATGTCACCTTGAAAGGGTCATCATGTCATCCCGAGGGGGAGGTGTCGATGTCCCCCCGAGGGAGGACATTTCCACCCCACAGTCCCTCCTGTTCCCCCTTGCCCCCAGCTGGGATTCTTCTCCCACCGGAAGCCCTCCCGGGAGGAGGAGGATGAGGAGCACTGAGGTGGCAGCTCTGCCGCGGGAGGACATCCCGGAACCTCCCTGGACACATTCCAGGGCCATCCCAGGGCTCGGGACTCCTGGGCTGGCGGAGGGATGAGCAAGCGACACTGGAGCCCCGAGGGTGGAGCTGGAGGATCTGAGGGAACATCTAGAAGTGGGAAAAGTGGGAATGAGCCGGAATAGAGCAGCTCCAGCAATAAAACTCCGGCCTGTGGTACTGCCGTGTTCTGCATCCCTGGGCACGCAGATGATTTGGGAGCAGGAACGCTTCTTGATCCAGGGAAAAGCCTCTGGACTGATCTCAAGTACAACACAGAGGGATAGGGAAGATCCAAATCCCAGCTCCGGACTTAAATCCAGGTTAAATCCAGGACCACAGGGAAGGAATTCCTTATTTCCAGCACGATGTGGAAGAGGGAAGAAGTGGAACCAGGAAGTGAGTGGGTGTGATCCCCCAGAAATCCCCATCAGGGGAGCTGGACATGCTGGGTAACAGGGAGAAGCACTGGGATAAACCCAGGATCCGGCTGGATTTTCCCAGTCTCTGTGGATCCACAGTCCTGTCCCAGCTCTGGCCCTGGGACTGGGCTGTCCCTGTGTCCAGAATGGCTTCCAGTAGGGCAGGGAGGGGGTACAGGGTCAATGTGTCCCAACAGAGCAGGAGGTGTTTGGATATCCTCCGTAAGAGACAAATCCTGCAAATCAGGGTTTTCCTTCCCCAAAAGCTTTTTCCAAGCTCATTTCTGCCCGCCCCGGGAGTACCCCAGCTCCTGCCTCCCTTTCCCAGCTCCAAGGATGACTTGGGAAGGGGAATTCATTGAGAAAGGCCTTTATTGGACGGCAGAGGAAAGAAAATCAGGAATTAAATCCATGTGGGTGTGGAGCCACTGAGCCCAAGGGGTTTGGGAATGTGCCCCCCACCAGGGATGGGGGTCACAATGTCCCCCTAGGGCAGTCAGTGGATACCACGAGTATAAGGATAACTCCCAGCATTCAGACCTGCATAAAAGTCACAGAAATGGGAAAAAATTCTCAAAACAACCGAAGAATTAGCAAAAATAAAGAGTTTCCTTAACTTATGGGGGAGGGTGGGGGGATTCCCAAGGGATAAGCAACGTGGTCCGTAATTCCCGCCTGGAATGACTTGTAGGGGTGGAGGGAGGTTTGGACACACCTGAGGCCACAGGCATGTGGAACAGGGTCAGAAAAACCCGAATCAACCCCAAAAATAGTCCAGGATGAGACAAAATCCTGCTCAGCGCATTCCTGATACCAGAGCACATTTCCAGAGCCACAGGGGCTCCTGAGGGTCCAAACCCCCTAAGGAAGGGCTCCAGACCCTTCCTTCTTCCACCTGCCATGATTTTATAGACCCCAAGGATTCCATCCAAAATGGGGCAATAATATCTCTCGTGGATACAATTCCAATCTCCTGGAGTGCAGGAAGACCCCAAAAATCCCCTTTTTATCCCAACTTTTTTCCAGAGGAGGCTATGAGGGACTTAGAACCCCTCTCCAGACTGGGCCCCACTGGAAAAAAAACCCTTTTCTGATATAAAATGAAATCAAATCACTCCCAAAATTCCCAATTTAGGACTAACGAGGCAATTCCATGGAGCAGAAGGATAAATTCCTGGGAGAAGAGTGCTTGGTGCCATAATCCCACAGGGTGGGCCCCCTAATTCCTGCTACTCGGGGGGGTTTGTTGGAATTCTCAGACAATGTACACCTCGAGCGGGGATGCTCTAGCCTCTGGAACCCTCTGGAGCGCTCCAGAACCTTCCAGAAAGGTCAGAAAGTCCATCGCTCCTGCACTGGGCTGTCGGCAGCATCAGGATTCGGCATTTGCCGGGTGGAATCTTCCCCCTTTAGGCTCTTCCTGCAGACGGGACATGTATCGTGCTGCGGAGAACACAGAGCCGTTATCATGGGGGATTATCCCGTGGGATGCATGGGTTTTCTGGGATCTTACCAGCTCCAGCCAGGGCACGATGCAGCTGCTGTGGAAGACGTGGTTGCAGGGGAGCTGCCGGACCTGCTCCGCCACAGCGTAATCCTCCTTGCACACCGGGCATTCCAGCCCTGTGTCTGCGGAAAACAGGGAATGGCAGGTCAAGAGGACAGGAATAAAGGCTCTGGTGTTTGGGATTCACTTGTGTAGGGTCTACTGGGAATGGGGTGGCCAGGGATGAAAGGGATCCCACCAGGAACAGGAGCTCTGGGATTTACAGGTCATTTGTGTAGGGTCTGCTGGAGATGGAACATCCAAGGATCAAGGAATTCCTGCCAGAAACAAGCCAGAATCCATCCATCCACCCAAAATCCTCTGGGGATGGAGCATCCAGGGATCAAGGAAATCCTACTAGGAACATGAGCGTCAGTATTCGCAAGCTAGGATACAACCCATGGGGGATGGAGCACCCAGGGAACAAAGAATTCCTGCTGGGAACATGAGCTCTGAGCTCCACCAGCTGGGATCCATCCATCCATCCACACACAACTGCCAGGGAATATAAAGAATTCCTGATGTTCTCTGTACATTACCACCAACAAACAAAAAGTAAGGATGTTTGGATTCCCGCCACAACTTCCCGGCTTGGAATATGGGTTGATGATCCCGATGCTGGGTGTCACCAGCCATCGGAGGTGGCTGAAATCCCACTCCCTCTCCTGCTGTTCCAAGCTTGTGATACTGACACGGACACTGCCAGGAGCTGAGCTCCCTCAGCGATCCCAGAGATCCTTTCCTACTTGGATATTCCAAGATTTCATAAGTCCTAGCCTGCTCAGGCTCCGTGGGCTCAGACACATGGAATTCCAGCTAGTCTTTGGCTTCCCGGAGAAGAGGAGGACAGAGGGGTGTGTAAAACCACGGGATAAAAATATCCCGCACAGAACTGTCTGGTTTAACCATAATGGAGGAGTAGGGTTCTGGTAATGGAGCAGCTGGGAGGGGGAGGGATCCTTGGGGCGAAAAATTCACAGGATTTTTAATTGCAAAGCCAGGATTGTTCTGAGACACCCCCAGGCCCCTGGTGGCAGTTTTCCATGACATTTCCAGACCAGTATATGTCAATAGCCAGTTTGAAAGGGAAGAAGGGACGAGTCGAGAGCACCAACAGCGACTTGGGATGGGAAAACCACCATGGGGATGGGAAGAGTCAGAACGCCACATTCCAGGACTCCCCAAACACTCTGGAGAATGGTGGAGCTCCAAGATTCCTGGGAGAAGTGAACACCAGAGATGGCAGCAACAAAGCTTGGGAGCTGACAGTTTCCAGCCCAATTCCATGGGGAACAAAGCGGTAATGGGGGAGCTCAGGATGTCAAACACCAGGATCCAGGTGCCATCAGATCCAGGGATGGAGTCACCCACCGACTTGTTCCTGTGTCACCGGCACTGTCGGGAGTGACGAGATCTTCTCCTTGTCTGCTGGCGGTGGTCCTGTGTTTTCCAGCTGTCCCAGGAGCTGTGGAGAGGGAAAAATTCTGTGCTCAGGAGCAGGGATCTGGCACTGGATCTGCCCCTGGCACAGGTGCCCCTCACCTGGGTGACGATGGCATCAAGGCCGCTCTGTCCCCACGCATAATCCCCAGGATTGGAGTGCAGCATCCCGCTCCTGCCAATGGGAGAGTCCAGGAATTTCCCCCAATCCCAAAGCAGCCCCTAAGTGCTGGGTTACTGGTAGTTACTGGTGGGATCTGGGCTGATCCAGGTTTTTACTCACCAGGAAAAGGGATGTTGGGAGCCAGGAACAGCTGAGTTGGCAAAAAACCCAGCAAAGATCTGCTGGATTATCCTAAAAAAGGAGGCATGGGAAGGAAAAACATGGGAAGAACAAGTTGAGTAAGTAAATAAATGGTGGAAGAAAGGATGGGCAGGAAAACCAGGAACTCCTGCTCTATGGATGCCTGGCTGCATGGCTCATGACTGTGAAAATCCCTGGATAAAGCTCCAAAACAGAGAGACAGCAGGAAGTAATTAGGGATGCGAGCTCATCCCAGGGTGGGAGAAGTGGGAATGCCTCAAGTTCCAATGGAAGAGTTGGTACTGGGACAGGGAAAACCAAGGAAAAACATGGAAAGAACAAGCTAAATAAATAAATAAATTGCAGCAGAAGGAATAAGCAGTAAAACGGAATCCTTTTCCCACGGATACAGGGCTCATAGCTGGAAATTTCCAGGATAAAGCTCCAAAACAGAGGGAGAGCACAAAGGAATTAGGGATGGGAGGTCATCCCAGGATGTGAGTGCTCCGAATGCCCTGTGTTCCAGGCAGCAGGATAGGGAAAATGACTCAGAATTGTGCTAAGGGGGCTGACAGGAAGTGCCAGGATCCCATTTTCCCAAGTTTCTCCCCAAATCTCCTGGTTTCCCGGGAAAAGACACTCACCCCTCAATGGCGGGCGAGCGATCTGGGCGGGAGCTGCCACGAGATCGGTACCTCCGAGGCATTGGCAGCCGTGGGGGGCGACTGGGCCCCCAGAGCTCGGCTGGGGGGCCCCTCTCCATGTCCCGGCTCTCTGGATCCAGGGAGCTGTTGCTCAGGAACGGCCGGAAATCCGGGAAGAACATTGTGTGATCCAAGTGGTCCCAAAGCTGTGGAGAGGGGGAAGACGGGAGACATGATCCCCGCTCAGCTCCAGTGCTCATCCCAGTGGGAACGTGGAGGCAGCAGAGTCCACTTCACCGGAGCACATTCCCACAGTTGTCATGGATCCCTGGAAAAAAAGTCTGGCAAAAAGGTTTAATTATAGCCCAAGTGGATCCAGAGCTGCTGCAGCAGCCCCGGTGCAACTCCCCGTTCCGCATGGATCCCAATAAATCTGGAAGATGTGAGGTTGGTCTCTCCCTCTCTCCAAGGGCTGGAATTTGAGGAGGAATAATGCTGGACACTCCCAAATCTATGGGATCACTTGAGGGCCTTACAGCCATGGGGAGGACACGGATGTGAAAGGATGGAAGGATGGTATCCATATCCCTGGGGTGTCCCTCAAGTCTCCCCAGGAGCATCCTAAAGTGTCACCAAATCCTGTGCCCTCATACTGCTGTTTTGTGGGATCTGCCCTTGTGGATAATGCTATTCCCTGCCCCTGCAATGGATTCTGTGGTGCTAAATCCCACCTGCTCCCTGGTTTAGCCAATTCCCCTCCCGTAGCCTCTCTGAGGGTAAGCAGGGGGTGATCCATGGATCTCCTTGCTACACCACTCCAGGAGTGCAGGAAAACCCCCAGGAATTTGGAGCCAGAGCCTGGAAACCCCGCAGAGACCCTCTCCCACAAATCCTTTTGGATTAAGGAATAAAAACCAATGTACAAACATTCCCTGTTCTCCTGCTGCCTGCAACCACACCCTGGGGAGAACTTCCAACTATTATTCATCCCCAAATCCAGTTTAATTTACGGAGCACAAAGCTCCACAGGCAGGAAGGCGGGATCAGGATCTCCTTGAAACTCAGGAGTTTCTGGGCTACGAACTGATATCCAAGCAATAATTTGGACAAATGGATCCAGATGAAGAGGGGGAGGGACCCAGCTGGATGCTTGGAGCATAGAAGCAAACAGGAAGGATCCAGACTGGGAACAGATTGGGATCCAGATTGGAATTCCGACTATTTGGTGACCCCATTTCTGGCCGAGGATTGAGTGGATTTCCTATGAGTTTGGACTTTAAAACGGATAGATTCTGGAAAATCTGGGAGCAAGGAAAGACAGTGAATACCTCCTCGCCTGGCTGAGCAACCCCACACAAATCCTGGGATCTGCCAGCGCCGGGTCAAGGCTCTTCCCTGAATCCTCCTTTTCCTGTCACGTCTATCTCTGGCGGGTCCTAATGCCAATTTTCAGCCTCCTGAAAACTCCCTCAAATCCTGCAAACTCTCAGGAAAAGGAGCTGCTGGGGAAGACGCCACAGGAAAACGGGAAAAGCAGGAAAACTCACCTCTGCAAACTGCGAGGAGGGGCTGTCGTCCAGGGCATTGCCGTCAAAAAAACTGGGAAAAAGAGGAGAGTGAGGCCAGGGCCCATTCTCAAAATCCCCCTGTGCTTCCAAAATCCCCCCTTTGTTTCCTGAAATCCCCCTAAAAGGGTTAAAGAAAAAAGACCAAAAAGGGTAAAAAAAAAAATTAAAAAAAAAAAGGGCAAAGACCAAAAATAGTAAAAAATGGGTTTTTTCCCTAAATACTAAAAAGGGTAAGAAAAAAATCAAAAACTGTAAAATATAATGACCAAAAGAGTAAAAAAATACCAAAAAGGGTAAAAATATCAAGATGACCAAAGAAGGCTTTTCTTCTACCAAAAAAACCAAACCAAAACAAAACAAACAAAGCAAAAACCAAAACCAAACAAAACAAAAAACCCAAAACTAAATCAAACCAACAAACAAACAAACAAACAAAAAAAGGGGAAAAAATACATCAGAAAAGAGCAAAAATGCCATTTTTCACTCTACACTCCTTATTACTTGATCCATTGTCTCTCCATGTGCCTGGACATTGGATATCCCTGGATTCTCTGGTACCTGGAATCATCAGTGACTTCCTCGATGAAGCCGGACTCACAGCGGGGGCAGGTATATTCCTGGGAAGACAAAAGGGAGCTGGGATTAGACACAAAATACTTGGAATTCTAAAGAAAAATCCCCCTTCAGGAAGATTCCTGATCCTAGATCCTAAGCAGCTCATAACAACACCACAAAATCCGAATCCCATGGAATGCGGGCACCAGCGAGCGAAAGAGCTGTTGATAGGAATGGCAGAGGTGCGGAACAAAATTCCTTCCAATGAGAAAAATTTTCCCTGCTACCATTCCCAGAGTTTTGTCCCAGAGCTGCACATTGGCTTCGATTTGGAGAGAACCATAGAAAAAACAGTAAGACCCCTCAGATCCTCTCTCATGGATCTTTCCTCTCCAGATCCCATCCAAGAGTCAGAGCCTTCCCAAAACCCACACTTCGAGCACCGATTTTTGTGAGATCTCCATCCAGAACCAATCCCCCCGGATCAGAACATTCTTCCCTTCACCCATGCTTCCCAGATCCCTGAAAATCCTGCATCCTGTTCCACAACACAGGGAACATTCCCCACACTTCAGGCATGGATTTTGTGGGAACTCCATCCAAATCCAAATCCTGGATCAGACCATCACCAGCAGCAGGTGGGATGCTGATGCATTCCTGGAAGTTTTGGAATATTTTTTTCTGTTGGAGTCCATATGGAAATTTTCAGCTTCCCACCCAGTAGCTGGAGAGAGATAAAAATGGCATTTGGGATAAATAGTTCTGGAGAGAGGGAGAAGGGAAGCGGGAACAGACGGTGTGTGGGATCCTGCAGAGCCTTGGAATCAGCTCCCTGCTTTCCCTGGGATATTTAGGGATGCAGTGGATGATCCTGGAGCCGTCCCAGTGCTCACAGCCTGGGATCTGCACAGCGATCTCATTCCCTAAGTGGGATCCAGCCACAGTACAAGAAAAACAGATTTTCCAAGGAATCTGGTGGCATCCCATGGCTCTGACTCCCCTCCAGCCTTGTGGTCTGTGATTCCCAGAAGGAAAACAAACTGGAATCCCCCCAGGAGCATTTGATTTGCGCTCAGATCGTTCCTAAGGTAGCTGGAACTGTGCGGCACATCCACATCCAGCCCGGACTTGATCCCAAATCTGGGCAGAAAAGTTGGATCAGGCGGTTTTCCAGGTGATCCCCACCCAAAAGTTATGGAAAGATGCAAATAGAATCCCAAAGAAAGGTGTGTGGGACAAATAAGACCATGCAGAAGTTTCCTCGGCTCTTGCTCTATCCACCAGCTCCTCCATAGCTCTAATCCCAACTTGAATTTCCCCCTTTCCCTTGTCTCCAGTCAGGATAACTTGGCTTCTCCACCCTAGCATTGGATTGATACCTCGTGGAATTCTACATTGCTCTCGCCACCCCCACATCCCTCACTTGGAAAGCAAGAAAAAAATATCTCCCTGTCACCTCCAAGGCTCCACTTCTCCATCCACAGGGATTTTCACACAGCAAGACCCTCCTTATACCATGTGGATGGGGAAGAGGCATAAAGTCTCCTTAAAAAGTCTCCTGGAGGACTGGGATTCTCCAAGCCAACATCTCCACCTCTGATGTTGGGAGGTGTAGGAGAAGCTCTGCTTGGGAAGGCCTCCTTTTCCATGCCCTCATCCCAAATCCCCAAATTCTCTCTATGACCCAAACCAGGGAATTTTGGGCCAAAAAGATATTTTGGGTTAGGATTCTCCAAGGACAAATTCACAGGAAGCAGCTCCCACTGGGGTCCGTGGGCAGAGCCACAGGGCCGTGTCTCCGCACTGCCAGGAATCTGGGGGGTTCCTGAAAGGGGAACTGGAGCACGACCCAGTGGATGATCCCAGTAAACAAATTTTCAGGTGTTTCCCTGGTGCTTCCCCGGGAGCAGGGCTGGAGTTTTCCTCCCAGGATAAACAACGAAGGTGATGGAGGCACCAGGAAAGCCCAGTTTTTGGGGATGGAGGGGTTGGAGTGAGAGCTGGACAATGTTTCCTTTTAAAAAGTGGGTTTGGGAATGCTGGGGAGAAAAACGGATCCTTCAGCGTGAGATGGACGTGGGATAAAGAAAAATTTGGGATGCTCCCAGTTCCAAGGAATAGAAACTGGGATAATTTAGGAGACCATGGACAATTCCCACCCTGTCGGACGAGCAGGCGCTGCAAGGGCTGCTCATGGAGCGGGATGGGAATGGTATTATCCAGTTCCATGAGGAACAGGAGATTCCCCCAGTCCCTTTCCAGTCTGAGAACAGGGATGGCGGGGGATATCACCTGTTCCATGTGGGAACAACTTCGGGGGCTGGAGGCCGCCCCTTCCTTAGAGGGCTCAGGGAGGGATTGGGGGATCACCGCTGCCCCTACACCCGCCCAGGGCTCACCGGCAGTTCGGGGCTCCCCGCCCCGGCCCTCCCCGCCCGGGGCTCATCGGCAGCTCGGGGCTCCCCCTCTCCGACCCTTCCTGCCCGGGGCTCACCGGCAGCTTGGGGCTGACCTCGCCCTTGCAGCTGTGGCAAAAAAACCGGTGCTGCGGCACCGCCGCCGCCGCCGCCTCCGCCATCTTCCCCCACTGCCGCCGCTGCCGTCACTCCTCCCAGGGCAGCGAGCGCGGCCCAGAGAGGCCCCGCGCTTCCGGCGAGCTCGTCTGCTCTCCGCCCAGTCTGGAGAGTGCGGGTGAGCGGATAGGGCGGTCCCGCGGGGCGGGGAGCGGCCGGCGCGCCCCCTGGTGTAAGCCTCCCAATGGGGAACTGGGTGGTGGCAGCGGAAATAACGCAACAGGAAGTGGACACAGGACGTGGCTGTTGTCATAGCGGCGGCGGCGAGCTAGGCCAGGCCTGCTGGTGAGAGCGGGGTGACACCGGGACCCCCGACGGGGCGGGGTGTCCCACCCGTGGGAGGGCACGGCGGGGGAAATCTCACCTGGGGGAACACGGGGACCCCTGTGACAGGACTGATCCTCTCCCGGGAGTGGATACAGGACTCCTGCGACAGGGTCAGCATCTATCCCCTCTCTGTCCACCCAGCCTTTCTTTTTCCTCCGCTCCATTCCTGGGATTCCGGAGCCGCCGGGATGACGCAGGCGGAGCTACGGCTCTGTTCCCTCCTGCTCCAGGAGCACTTCGGGGAGATCGTGGAGAAAGTCGGGAACTCCCTGCTCCGGACGGGACCACGGCCGCTGCGGCTCCTGGTGGGGGACACGGGGCTGCTCCCGGATCAGGTAGGGATGGGAGGGGTCCAGGAGGGGAGACAGAGGAAAACCTGGAGAAAGACAAGGAATTTTTAATGAAATAAATCAGGAGTGGGAGGTCCGCGTATCCCTGAAAAACTAATTTGGGAGGAAGGAGGGACACTAATGCTCCGTAGCGAGCAAGGCAGGAATAGAGTCCAGGAACAGGGACAGATTGGTGGGAAAATCTGGCGAAGGACAAGGAATTTTTAATAAATCAGGGAGGAAGATTTTAGTGGAGGAGGTGGCTTGTATTTCCCTGAAAAACGCTTTGAAGGAGCAGGGAAATTCTGATTCTCCCTAGGGAAATTCTGATTCTCCCTAGGGAAACTGGGATCTGGGCAGGGAGGGAACACCCACGACGACTGGGACGGGGCCATTGCCATTAGAAGGCGGAGTTGAACCCTCCCACTCTCTCCCACAGGTGAAAAAGGCCCTTTGTGTCCTAATCCAGCACAACCTGGTGCGGTATGAGGTGCAGCCCCGGGGGTCTGTGGAATATGAGGCGCGGAGTGAGCGAATCTTGCGGATCCTGCGCTACCCCCGCTACATCTACACAGCCAAGACGCTCTATGGGGATCCGGGGGAGCTGCTGGTGGAGGAGCTTCTGCTCCACGGGCACCTTCCCATGAGCTGCGCTGTTGCCAGGGTGGCCGATCGCCTCACTGAAACCATGGAAGGTGGGAAGGAAGCTCCTCCCTCAAAAAAATGGGATCTGGGAGTGGGTTTAGTTGGTGAATGGGACCAGAGGCACCCTAGGGTGTTCACAGCCAGGCTGTGGTGGGGGCCATAGTGTCACCATGTACTCCTGAGCCTCAGGAACATCCAGGATCTGTTCTCGGATAAGATAATGGAGACCATGGAGGGTGGGAAGCTTCTTAAAAAACAGGGATTTGGGATTGGGTTTGTGAACGTGGTCCCAAAGGGTCTGTGGGGTGCTCACAGTCGTGGCAGTGAGCATGGCATGACCACACTCTCTGAAGCCTCAGGAACATCTCAGATCCATCCACTGTGTCTCTCCTCCCACCTAGATGGGAAAACCATGGATTACACGGAAGTGTCCAGCACGTTTGTGCGCCTGGCAGATACCCACTTCATCCAGAGGTGCCCAATGGTCCCGGAAAGCCCCCGGAGCACCAAGGCGCCGCCACCCCCTGCACCTGCCCTGGCCATTGCCGAGAAGGACATGTACATCGTGCCTCGGCTCAGCCTCGTCGGTGAGAGCCCCTGGGATCTTGGGACTTGGGGGGGGCCTCAGGCAGCACTCAGCCACATGTTGAGGCCACAATGATGGGTTTGATGGGAAATAGTGTCTTGGGTTGACAGGGAAAGGGAAGCGGAGACACTCCTGCGATGAGGAAGAGGAAGGGGAGCACAAGGCCAAAAGGCAGAAGCAGGAGGGAGGAAGCTCAGAGGTACTGGGAATGCTGGCGTGATGGTGCTCTTGGTACTCTGGCCTGGGAATCGGGACATGGGAAGGGTGGGATCTATATTCCCAAACAAATTCTGGGGAAACCAGGTGGTCCCTGTTTCCTCATTTTTTGTGTCTCTTTTTCCTCATTTTTCTGGCTCCCATCCCTCAGTTTTGTGCTCCTTTTCCTTGGTTTCCTGCCCCATTTCCCTGTTTTCCTGCTGCCTTTCCCCTCACTTTTTGTCCTTGTCCCCCCCAGACTCCCCCAGACGATGGCATTTACTGGCAAGTCAACCTGGAGCGCTTTCATCAGCACTTCCGTGACCAGGCTGTGGTCAGTGCCGTGGCCAGCCGCATGGACCAGGTCTGTGGCTCCCACCTCCATTCCCACTCTGGAACTGAGCTTTTACCACTCTAATTCCTGGTTTTCCCAATATAGACCAGCAGTGAGGTGGTGCGGACGATGCTGCGCATGAGCGAGGTGACCACAGCCTCGGGTGCATCCCACACGCAGCCGCTCTCCTCCAATGAGGTGGGTCCTTGGAAGCCCCTGGGAAGCTGGTATCCCTTGGAATCGCTTGATATTCCCTGTTTCTTTCACCGTAGATATTCCGATCTCTTCCGGCTGGGTACAACATTGGGAAGCAGGTGCTGGACCAGTACCTGGCACTCCTGGCCGATGATCCGGTGAGCCTGGGGACACTGGACACAGGGCTGGGGAGACCCTGGGGTTTTCCAGCCTCTGTTGATTCCATGATTCCTTGGTTGTTTCTGTTGTCTGTCTGAGGCTAAAGCATGTTTTACTGAGAGTTAAGGAAGGGTTTTAACAGATACTGAAGATTTTTTAAGTTATTGAACAGGTATCAAAGATATTGAACAGATATTAAAATTATTTATCAGGTATTAAAGTTATTTTACAGACACTGAAGATATTTAACAGATGCTGAAGTTATTTAAGAGCACTTGAGTTATTTAACAGGTATATAACTTATCTAACAAATATTGATGATATTGGAGATATACGTAAAATATATTGTAGATATTAAAAGATACCAAAGTTATTTAAAAAATACTGAAGTTATTTGAAAGTCATTAAAGCTACCTAAAATTCCAACACTGAAGATATTTAAGAGATATTACAGATATTTAAAAGCCCCTGGAAGTGTCACTAAGACCTGGCCCATGTTTTTAGGCTGTTATAGTCCCAGATCTTTTTTCCCTAAAATCTTCTTACTCCTCCCACTCCAGATTTTATGGAAAAAATCCGTATTTTCCTTCCTTCAGAGGACATCCTGAAATTTTCCCTGTTGTCTCTCCCTGCAGCTGGAGTTCGTGGGGAAGTCGGGGGACAGCGGCGGGGGCACCTACACCGTCAGTATCCTTTGGAGGGAACTTGGCATTCCCAGACCAGAAACGTTCCCAAGTTCCAGAATTGCCCTTGACCCCAGCCCCTATAGACCTGCACAAGGCCCTGGTGTCCCTGGCCACGGCCACGTTGGAGTCCATCGTGGAGGAGAGGTGCTGTGGGGACCCGGAGCCTCCTGGGCTCCCGCCAGCCCCATCCCACATCCCTCCCTCATCCCACTCCTCCTGCACAGGTTTGGCTCCCGCTGCGCCAGGATATTCCGCCTGCTCCTGCGCAAGAAGCACCTGGAGCAGAAGCAGGTGGAAGATTTCGCCATGATCCCAGCCAAGGAAGCCAAGGACATGCTCTACAGGATGCTCTCAGAGAACCTGGTGTCCTTGCAGGTGAGGGATCTCCAGGATCGTGGAGAATTTGGTGTTCCCACAGGTGAGGGAGCTCTGGGATCCCAGAGATTCCCCAAGTGGAACAGCTGTCCAGGTGATGGGCACTTCCAAGTGATCCCACCTGGAATCTGGGCACGGGGAACCCTTTGGAGAGGGGGAATCCTACAGGGGAGGGAACACAGGGACACCTCTGAGGAAAGGGATGCCCCCAATCGGTTCCCACCACGTCTGCCCCTCTGCCCTTCCACAGGAGATTCCCAAGACTCCAGATCATGCTCCATCCCGCACCTTTTACCTGTACACAGTGAACGTGATGGCTGCTGCTCGGATGCTGCTTCACAGATGCTACAAGGTGAATCCCAAGGATCTGCTGGGCCCCAAATATTACAGATCCTGGTCTGTCCATGCAGTAATTCCCAGGGAATCCAGGCCCTGCTGCCAGCTCCTGCTCCAGGGAACTCTTGCAGCTCCCAGTCCTGGAAGTGCCATGTCCAGGTGTCACAGCCCCCTCCTTTCTGGTGCCACAGGGATGGCAGTGACTGTGCCCATGTCCCCCCATGGGGTTCTTCAGTGTTCCCCAACACACCCGTGGTGGGTATTCACCTGTTTCTTCCCCAGAGCGTGGCTAACCTGATGGAGCGACGCCAGCATGAGATGCGGGAGAGCAAGTGAGTGCTGTGGCTGGGGGTGGCTTGGCGTGGTGGGTCCAGAGCCACCGCTGCCACGTCCATGCGTTCATGTTCCCTCCTAGGAGGCTCCTAGAGAAGTCCCAGCGTGTGGAGGCCATCCTGGCCTCCATGCAGGCCACAGGTGCTGAGGCAGCGCAGCTGCACGAGGTCGAGGAGATGATCACAGGTCCCGAGCGGCAGCAGCTCGAGACCCTAAAACGCAACGTCAACAAGTGAGGGGGGATGGAAACAGGGATGGAGATGGGAGTTGGGGACCCTGTGGGGGCTGCCCATCACTGTCGGTTCCCCAGGATCGATGCCAGTGAGAACCAGGTGGATGAGACCATCTTTGTGCTGGAGTCGTTCATCGAGAGCACAATGAAGAGGCCGTGAGGGAACAAGATGGGAACGAGGACGTGGACACAGAGAAGGACAGGGATATGGATGAGGATGTGGATGGGGACAGGGACCAGATGCCTCTGCCCACAGTGCTTGTGCTAATGAAGAGAATAAAGCAACAGTTGCTAATGCACCTGTGTGTCACCTGGGTGTGGGGACACAGGGACAGACAGGCGGGGGGCACACAGGACACAGGGGACATGGATGCACAGGACACGGGGGACACAGGAAATGGGCACACAGAGGGTGCAGGACACATGGGGATACACACAGGATATGGACACACAAGAGGGCATGCAGGACATGGGGGATACACAGAGGACACAAGACACATGGGGACACACACAGGACATGGAGGACACACACAACTGTTCTTGTGTCCCTCAAGACTGCTCCTGTCTCCTGTGAATGACTGAGGGTGATGCTGTCCCCGGCATGACCTGTCTGTCCTGGCATCTTTCATCTGGGAGCAATCCTTGAATGTATTGAATTTTGAAGGTGGAATCCCGATTTTGGCCAGGTTTAGGGTTAGGGTTAGTTATGTGCCATTGCACTCAGGATGGTGGCTCTGGAAGAAACTCGTGGTGCCACACTCAAGGTTATTTGCCATAGCTCACGTGACATCACACATACAAATATAACTTTTATATATAGATTAAGCAACTGAAGGCTTGTAAAATATAAGAAAATATTATCTATATGAAAGAAATAAAAATAGTGCGTGTTTACCACTCTGTCCTGCTCCCTGCCCCTCATTTTCTTATTCTGGCCCAGTGTCCTACTCTGTGATGCTCGTTCCTTGTTGTTCTGTCCATTTACCTGTCTATCCTTACCTGCTCTTCCCTTTTATCTGTCCTCTGCGCCTCTCTCAGGATCCCTCTTCCTTTTTTATTCTGTTGCTCTTTCCTGCTCTGTGCTATTGTCTCTCACTGTATATTTCTGTCCTGTTCCATGCCCCTATTATTTTTAATCCCTCACTGTTGTACTGCACATCCCATTTTATTAATTTTCATCCTCACCCTGTCCTTATTTTCCTTTGTCCTCCTCCCACTCCCTCTTTCTGCCTCTCCTTCTCTCTCCTCTGTGCCTCCAGGTATGATTCCCCAACAGGCAGGTGCTGCTACCTTCAAGTGATAGTTTAGTGGTGGCCTTGGCAGTGCTGGGTTAATGATTGGACTTTGATGACCTCAAAGTTCTTTTCCAACCTAAATGATTCTATGGTTCTTTATCTCTGTCCTGCTCCTTGTTTTTTCCCCTGTCTTGCTGTTTCTCTCTTGCTGTTCCTCTCCTTTTGCTGTCTTTTTCTGTCCCATTCCTAGGCTTCTGCTTTCCCACTACACACCCTCCAAGCTTCCCCCATCTTCCTCTTCTTTCATCATGGGCCCCGCTGCTCATTTTTGGTGGACTGCACCTCTGTCCAGCAGTCCATTGCTCCAGGAGCTGACCAGCTGTCAGTTCCCCTCCAGACTGATGAGTGCTGCTGCTGAGGTGTCCTGAGGACACTATGTGTAATCTCAGGAAGTTCAGTTGGTCTTTGTGGGACAAAACCTGTGTTGGGTACAAGAACTTACTCTAATCTTGGTTTTCTGAACTATCCAGCTGTAGGATAAATGTTCAAAATAAACATTGGATCCTTAAGGGCAGAGTTTGCCACCCTCTGTAAAGCCCAAGGGTAGAACAAGGCTCAAAAGGCAGCCTTTGATGCCTCCAGCACATGCTGCTGGAAACACTGGCAGGACTTTGTACAGATGGGATCGAACCTTTACACAGCTCTGTCCTGTGGGACCGAGGGTAGCAAACCTGAGAGATTGATGGAAATAAAGCAAATGACTGATTTAAATGGAAACTAATGATACTGAAAGCCCTTCCCAGCACAGGAGCTGTAACTGCTGGAGCAGGGCACGATGTCTGAAGGAACACTGCAGCCATAACATTAAAGCCAGCAAAAACAATTAGTAAGTAGAAATAGTTACTCACCCAGTCCAATGACTGAATCTTTGTGGCTCATCCTCAAGGGGTGACCCCACTCCAGGGAGGAATCTCCACGCAGCCCCTGAGAACTGGGGTCAGACACTGCCCAACCAGCAGAAGACAAGGGGTTAATGAAGCTTTTTGGACACTGCCTTCAGAGTGGTTAGACAAAATGTCCGTCAATGTAGATCTTTAAAGACAGCTTGTACATATGTCTGCAATAGACTTTTGTATATATTTCCTCAAATGCTTCTGTTTTAATATATTTTTATATTAGAAACGTTTAAACAAGCTGTAATACGAGCTCTGCTCCCTGCCATGCTCCAAGTCCTAAGGAAGAGCTGGATATCCTCACACTCATCCAAGCTGAGGCAGCTCTCGTGTAGGGTGGGAGCTACTGCTGCAAAGGAGCAGAAAAACTCTGTGTGCCTCCCACCCAGCCCAGTTCCTCACTGGGAGTACAAGTTCTGCTCTTACCTGCAGAAACTCCAAGACTCAGCATGGCTCTGTTTTACAGATAACTGGATTTTGTTTGGCACCCCCCCTCGTTCCAGGGCCGCCGCAACTCATTCTGAAATCAGAATGAGTTGACTTGGTGACAGCACAGCACTCGAGCACCAAGAGACTCACTGGAATTGCCCTATCCCTGGCTCAGGACAGCTCGTTCCTGGCACAGCTGCCCCGGCAGGGCAGGTACAGTGCGGCCACATTTAGTGTGTACTCAGGCAGGACCCCGCGCTTTAGGCGACTATATGGCTGCCTAAACCCGATTCCGACACCGATTCCGTGCTTTCGATGCGATTTCCCGCTGCGTTTGCCGTTGTTGGCGCACGGGTGGTGGCGTCAGCGGAGCCGGGCGCCGGTGGTAGGCGCGCGGGTGGCGGCAGGCAGCGGCAGGGCCGACTCAGGGTTAATAACCCAATCCAGTATAAAACCTGCCTGGAAAGCCCAGGATGCCAGGAGGCAGCAGACATTTCTCCTGGATTCATTTCGCCCAGGAGGCTATCGTTTTCCCTATTTTTCTTTATAATGTAGATAGCCCTAATTAGAGGTCCTAATGAGATTCACACCATTCATATCGTTACGAGTCTTCTCCACCCTAATTAGTCACATGTGGAGTACTACTTAGTAATTACTAAGGAATAGTTACACAAGTTAACAACCAATTATCTAATTTATCTCTCTGTGCTGCTGAAACACAAGGTTTTATTTCTTACCGGTATTTTACCCTTTTGCTCAAAGCAGTTGGAGCAAAAAGAAAGTGTTGTCATCTCCTTGAAGAGTTTTCTTCCATACCGAGCCCTTTACTCACCTCGCATTTAAGTTAGAGCAGCCAAACAACTACAGCTCCTCCGATGGCTTTTATACCTTGTGGCATTTGCCTCCTCCCTTTTCCCGGGCATCCTGGGAAGGAGAGGCGGGCCAGGCCAGGGGTATATTAACTCCAGCCTTTGGCAAAGGGTTTCATTCCCTCTCTGGGAT
>VZTG01009642.1:515509-527106 GCA_013397845.1 Melanocharis versteri | reverse complement strand
GGATTGGGGATGGGAGCAGGGACTGGGGGATTGGGGATGCGGGCAGGGACCGGGGGATGTGGCCGGGCCAGGGGAGGGGTTTGACCTCATCCAGGAGCTGGGAATGTCTCAGCGGGTACAAACATTCCCCAGTTAACAGGCGAAAGTGCCAACCCAGCAGAACGATTGGAAAGGCTCTTGGTAGTGGCAGATTGTTTGTGGAAGCGGAGAAATGGCTGTGTGATGGGAACGGCAGGTTTTCCTGGAATTCTGGATGTTGTACAAAAACAGCTCTTTTCAGACCCAGCAGACAGAAGCAGAATAAAATAGGGGTTTTGAGTGGAAAACTGCCAATTATTCCAGATTGTTGTGATAGTTTAGTGATTCACACAAGACTTTAGTAGACTGTTAGTGAGAACTCCTTCTCCAAATGCTCTTCAGGCTACAGAGCCTGTTTGGGAGTGATACACATTTGGAAATAAGTCTTCCATGCAGTTTTTCTGCTTCCTGAGGTCTTTCAGTGGGTCAGCAGGGTGGGCAGGGGGTTCCACGTGGCCACCAGCTCCATGGGTGACCCCAGGGGACAGGACCACGTCCCTGACAGGTGAGGCTGTGGACAGCCCAGGTGTGCTGCTCACACCCAAGGCAGGCTGGGAGGAGTTGTACCCGCAGCTCTGTGGTTAAATGAAGGTAGCAGGAAAAAAAAGAAGCACGATATTGACTCGTTTTTACCTTACCTAAACTTCTCACTAAAGTATGTGAGTGATAGAATGTGCATGTGGCATCAATTCTGTTATAAATGCCAAAAAAATTGCTATGCAGTTTATAGAAACCACAACAGATCTTTAAAACAAATGATTTTGGGTTTTTTTTCTTTACAATTTTGCAGTGTTGGCAGTTTAAGGAATCTGAAAATTGAATCCATCCATCTGGCACTGGGAAAACAAACAACATATTTGTCTCTGTTCTCTCTTCACTCCAAAGCTTAAAGATGCGAAACACAACCAAGTAAATGTGACATGGGAGGGGAAGGGAGGGCTGAAATCACTTACCCCTCAGGCTACTAGCTTGAACAGGTTCTAAAGGCAAGATTTTACTCATTTACCAAAATCCTCCTCGAGACTGAGAAACTTCAAGGATTATAGAACCTCAGAAAGGCGCAGAGCGTGTGAAAGCCCAGGGACTGACCTGGCAGTGCAGGGCTCGGAGCTGTCCTCTCGAGGCAGGGCTGTGTCCCTGGGCCTGGGGCACGAGGGGCACGAGGGGCACCCCCCTGGGATCCTCTGCTTCCGTGCAGGCTGTTCCAAGCGAGGCCGAGCAGCAGCAGTGCTGCTCCCGGGTGATTGTTTGGAGCACAATCACCTGGAACTGCGGAGTGAGGGGTCCTGGGTGCTCCACAGCGATGCTCTCGCCCCCAGCGTTCACCACTCTCCCCCACCACGGCTCCTCAGCCGTTTCAGGGGCTCATGGAGAGGTCCTACCATCACTTTTTTCTCCTGTTGGATGTGGGAGGAATGGCAGAAGAGTGATGGTGTCTCAGCAGTGAGTCCGACTGGTCCCTCCACAAGTTGTGCCTATCAGGAAAACCCAACAAGCCACAGATTCCCTTCTAACATGTGCAGAGTGAAACAGGTCCAGAGATTCGATTCCCCCTGAAGTGACAGCTCCCAGACGCCCTCAGGGCTTTGTGCACTTGGCTGTCCCTGCTTCTAGAGGTGATTTCTTCAGTTGTTCTGTTCTGGGCTCTGACAGCTCGAGCCCCTCAGGAAAGCTTTGGCTGTGAGAGCAGCTCCTGAGGCCGTGTGTGCCCTGAGCCTGCGAGCAGGGCACCTCAGGGGCTGGGCCGGAGGTGTAGCATCCTCTCGGAGTGAGGGGTAACTCTGATCCTGCTTCCCTCCAGGAAGGTGTTCTGGCCTTCCACAGGAGGAATCACATCATTCAGACACTGATCCCACTCTGAGGAAAGCAGGCGGAAACTGAGGTTGTCGATTTTCATTCCTGGGTTCAGGTCAGTCGAGAATGGATCACTGGGCACTTGCTAAATGAGAGAAACTGCAAAGAGTTAATCTTTATCAGAAAAGCATAAGCACACTTAGGCACACATAATGGCCACGTTATTTCCATTAAACTCCCTCCTCCCATCTATAACCTTGGTCACATAATCAGGAATGAAAATCATTATCTATTTCATTCACATCTGTTAGTAATTTTTTTGAAACCTCCTTTTAATCTGATTAGAACTTCTCCTCTAAACCAAACAAATTCTAAACTCAAGGCTAAAATATCAGGTTAGCTTAGTTATCCACATAATATTTTCATTTTCTCTTCCTAATTGAATTTGTACATTGATCCATGTTGCTGCTCTCCTGGCCGTTGTTATCAGCTGGTTTTTCCCAAATGCCAAGGGTGTGTGATGCAGTGGGAAGACACTGGCAGCACCCTGCTTTTGCAGTCAGTGCATCCCTGTCCTGCCCAGGCCCTCACCCTGGTCTGCCCCAGCTCTCCCTCCCACCAGCTCCAGGGAGGGTTTCTCTCTGCAGCTTGCTGGGAGCATTGTCCGAAAGGTGAACTCTCAAGGACTGGCCTGGTGAGTCTGGGAATGGACAGCCCTGGATCCCTGGCAGTGCCCAGGCCAGGCTGCACAGGCTGGGAGCAGCCTGGGACGGTGGAAGCTGTCCCTGCCACGGCAGGGGTGGAACAGGACGGACTGGAAGGTCCGTTCCAGCCCAAACCATCCTGGGATTCACTGATTCTGATTTTGAGGGAACATCCTGCCTGCCAGTGGCAGTGCAGGTAGGAAGAGAAGGCAATTCAACAGATTTCCTGAGTCTCCTCCTGAGTGTCCCCATCATTTTCCGTGGCCTCAGGCTCACTGGAGCAGCAGGACACGTGCAGAAGGAGCAGGCACAGGAACGTGCAGCCCCTCTGCAGAGCTGTGGTTTCCTGTTTCTCTGTCAGTTATTTGGAGAGGTCTCCCAATAAAAACAGCCACCAGTCCCTCTGGGGACGCTCCTGGTGAGCCCAGCACCCCCAGGGCCAGGCCAGAGCCGGGCTGAGGGCTCCCACTGCGGGGCCAGGGCTGCCCGTGCCGAGGGCTGAGGGGATGGACAAAAATAACCTGTGGGGTTTCGCTTTCGTTCTGCTGAGGAGAGCAGATGCTCGCAGGCAGTTTCGCTTTGTGGAAATCCCTCAGTAAAGCAGCCCAAACCCCCGGGAGCTGACGCAGCACTTTGGGAGGGGCTGCCCGGAGCAGGCAGGAGCCCCCAGCCCCTCCGAGGCCGGGAGCAGCCGTGGAATCTGCTCTCATCTGGCCTCCAGTTTTCTTGCCTCTATCTCAGCCCTTCGGGGGCTACAGGCAGAGCAGAGTTTTGGCAAGGAGAGCACGCTGTAAAGCTTTTATTTGCCTTTTGCAGTTGTTTCAGGTCCTGTTCCTTGTTAAGCAGTAATGGAAGAAGTCAAACACTGACCTTTCATGTAAGCACAAAAGAGTCTTTTGGGGCACTGTAACAACCTCTGAGGACTCCTGTAGTTCTGCACAAGTCTGTATAAAAGTTACTGTTCGTAATCTGCCTTTTCCTTCCTCTCTGACGATGACTGAGCTGTTTTAAATTAGTATTTGTTGTTTTATTAGTAAATATTTCTCAGTCCTGTCCATTTGTTGGGAGCATCCTCTTACACTGCTCATTTAAGGTGCAGCTGTCCCTGCCCATGGCAGGGGGTTGGATCAGAATCATCTTTGCTGGCGCTCCCAGCCCAAACCAGCCTGGGATTCTCTAATTCTCCAAACATTTCCTTCAGCTTTCCCAAGAAGGAATGCAGGCTGTGAGCACCGGGAAGGCCCTGAGGAGGCTGTGCCTGCGGATGCAGGCCCGTGGCAGGGATGCTGACACACCACAAACCCTGCGCCGTCTCAGACCCTCTCCTGCAGCCAAAGGAGGCAGCGAGGCTCAGTGCTGGGCTGCTCACAGCACCCAGGGAGCTCCGGCTCCCGAGGGACGTGAGAAACTTTTGTAATAATTCCCAGCCAGCGCTGAGCCTCGGGTTCTCTTCATCTCTGCTAAACCCTATAAATCATCACACCTGCAGGACTTCTGCCATCACGCAGCCCCTTCAGCTGTGACAGCAGGGGTGTGGTTGGCTCCTACCTGCAAATTAACGAGGAGCTCCACACCATACCTGAAAAACCAGAGAAGACTTGTTTCACAGGAGAAACGGTGGTTTTTTTGGAAGTTTTGCATTGATACAGGAGAGTCCAAACCTGCAGCTTCATTAGTGCCTCTCGGCCGATTAACCTCGCTCATGTTCTCTGGGGGGAAGTTTGCAAACTGAGGAGTTTGAATCCTGCAAGCGAGTCTGTGTTTGGGCAGAAGCCCTGGTTCCTCCTGTGCTGCAGCTGGGGGTTTCTGTCGCCTGTCTGAGGCTGAGTCAGGCTGAGCTCCTGGCAGAGGAGGCTGTGGTCACCTCGTGCTGGCCCCCGCAGCAGAGCTGGGCTGTCACCTCTCTGTGCCAGGGTTTCACTGCAAAGCCAGGCTCGTTCTCTGCTTTCTGGCCCCTTTGAGACAGCTTTCCTGTCAGACAAACTGAGCTGTGCAGGGAAAGAGAGGATCCTCTAAGGGGTCAAAAAGTGGTTAAAATGCAGAAGCGAAAGGTAGGAAGAAATAGATCATTTCACAGCTAAGTGGAGTCCCACAGAGATCCCTGCCATTCCAAATACTCATAAATGACATGGAAAAGGAGAGGAGGTGGCAGGAGGTGGCAGGAAGTGACAAAGTTGGCTGCTGAAAATAAATTATTCAAAGCAATAAAGCCAAAATGTAACTGTAAAGAGCTACAGAAGTACTGACCAGTGTCTGACCTGAGAAGTGAGCAGGTGATCAAATGCCAGGCTGAATTTACTGCCAGGTTGTGATGCACATGAGGAAAAGCAAGAAACACATATGAGTGTGCGCCATGACAAGCTGTAAATTAGGTATTACATGTAACAATTAGGTATTATATGGAGTTCTACTGAAACAAACTCCCTGCTGGCTGTCAGAAAAATCAACTGGAATGTTCAGAATGATGAGGAGGGGAGAGAGAAGAGTTTTGTGTGACCATGTCTTGTGTACTGTGCATGCTTCTGGTCGCTGCTCTCAGCAAGTGCATCCTAGAATTAAAGGTGTAGAAAGGACCAAGGAATAGGACAAAGGCAAAACAGCAGCTTTGGAGAGCACACACTCCCGCTTGATTCTGTGGTGCCAGAGCCACGTATGAGGCTGCTGTGACGGTGCCTCTGCCGCTCGGGAGCTCTGTGACACAANAGGAGTGACACAGACTGACACAAGGAGTGACACGAGGTGTGACATGAGGTGTGACGTGAGGAGTGACACAGAGTGACACGAGGAGTGGCACGAGGAGCGACACGAGGAACGACACGAGGAGTGACAGGGGACTCCCGTCCCCGCTGCTCCCACGTCCTGGGGAGGCTGGAGCCCAGCCCGCCCGGGCAGGGGCTGCAGGGGACAGCAGGAGCTGCGGGGGGCTGCCTCCAGGCTGTTTCTGAGCTAAAAGTGGGAGAGGCCCTGCTCCTTGAAATACCCTGAGTGAGGCTGTTTCTGACAGAGCTTCTGCTTATTTACACTGAAGTGTTTCAGAACCACTCACAAGTCTGGGTTTCAATGCTCCTGGCAAGGCAGAAACTCTCAGGTGGCAAAATAACCACCTGTTCTGGAGAGCTTTGTGCTACCAGAATGTTTAGGCTGTCTCTAAACTCATCTTTAAATAAGATGAGACAATATGATTTTATTTTTGTTTTCTCTTTTCAGCACCAGTTTCTGTGATGTCAGTCTGATGCCAAGCACAATCCCACAGAGGAAATACCTTGGTAAGTCTTCTGGTTTTTTATTAGATCTCCCAACTAAATCACAGAAGCAGCCTGTTTAAAACTGCACTCCTTTAGAAGTTGTATCCATGTAAATACTGGAACAACAAAACACAGGGTGTAAATAGGATGGAGCCCAAGGATAAGGACAATTAAGCACTTTTTCCATAAGAAATTAAAAGATCAAGACCTTGAATCAAATTAATTTCTACTGTATTCCCTTCTTGTCTCCAGAAAAAGCATTTTAATTTTTATGTCCCAGCTCCTTACCTAGCTCCCTTTGAATCCTCCCATTTTGCGTATGTGATATTTAGGAAAAGGTTTAAAAATCCTTTCTTCACCTGGAGCTCACACTACAAGTCTGGGAATCCTTCCCCTTGGCTCCTGGGATTGCCTCAGGCTCTAAATTAGGACCCATCCAGGGTACTAAACATGGCAGAGTTTGGAGTTGTGGTTTCAGTTTGAAGAGGTACCGTATCTCTTGCTGTAAAGGCAGATGTTTTAAAAGGCATGTGGCATTTCATAAGACACGCTTTTAGTGGTAACATCTTTGCTTCGTTCATACCTTTACTTACATATTTCACTCCTGAGTCCGAGCTGAAAACTCTGCTGGTGTCACAGCTGAATTTGTTTCATTAGTGAAGCCAGCTGCACATAACTCTGCTTTATTGCTGACAAGCCCTGGATTTACAGGACATGGATTGAAATCACCGTCATGGGGAAGTAGGACTTGCTTTAAAACAGAAGAGGTGTCAGCCCCTGCATGGTGCTGTGTGGGAATCACACGTGTGGGAATCCCACGTGTGGGAATGCAGTTCCAGGGTCCCTGGGAGCACTCAGCTGTGCCCACGCTGGCTCCAGCCCGCTGGTGCAGCGCTGCCTTGGCAGCGGGGCTCATTTGCCCCTTTGCAGCACCATCGCCACCGCAGCATCCCAAAACAAACAGAGGAACTCCCAACACCGTTCTGCATCGTTTCCGCTTGCCTGGCTCCCTGCACGCGGCAATTCTCGGAGCTGTCCCAGGAGCTGGTGAGCCAGGTCAGGCCTTCACTGACTCCCCTGGCCGGGTAACTTCTCCCTGTGCCCAAGGACAGCTGAGCCAGGGTGACCCCGGGAGCTGCCGGGCTGCCATCGGGTCTGTGGAACACAGGAGCCCCTGCAACCCTGCTGCCCAGAGAGGAGCTGCGTGGGCAACGCCACACAGCCCAGACCCACCAAAATCTGTGTGCCACTGGCTACTGGATTTCAGCAGGCTTTGTGCTGCAGGAAAAAATACGGCTGCAATCAAAGGTGGTTCTCTTCTTGCAGGCATCCTGTAATTAGCTCAAGTTTTCTTTTTTTCACAGAGAGGTCTTGATGCATAAACCAAAAGTTTCCTCTTCCTTGCATGTTGTTGCCAGATGTTTCTGCGAAGCTTCAAAACAACAAAGTTGTTTGTGTGTACTTGCACATGACTTCACCCCATGCCTGTCACAAAGTGCTCCTCCTCCTCCTCCTCGTCAATGGACCCAATTAATTCCTCTCCCCTTCCCCCCTCCGTTTCTGACCAGTGCAATTCACTGTCTGTCTGTCCCAGCACCTTGGAGTTTCAGCCCTTTGTCACGGATCCCAGAGGAACGGGATGAGATTCAGGGTCCCTTCCAACCCAGGCCTTTCTGTGATCCTTTACGGGGAAGGAACAAAGGGACTCGGGATGAAGCAGATCAATACACGTAAAGACGAAGGAGCTGGGAAGGAGAATGGCACCGTGGGAGAACTACAGAGTGGTTCATGTCGAAGTGAAGGACCTGGTGGGAAATCAAAGCACAAAACAGACCACAACAGACAAGGGCTGCCACGGGAAATATAGGAAAAAACATGGTAAAAATAGAGAAAATACCAGGAGTTATCAATGCCAGGAGGAGGTAGGAGGGCATGGCACAGCCCCTCTGTGCCTCGGCCTGTCTGCCCACAGCTGATGGCAAGAGCACGCTTGGAGCAAGCTCAGAGCCAGGAGTCTCCCCTGACAAACACAGGGAGGATGCTGTGATGTCCTGCTGCTAAAGCAGCAGCTCCCGAGCTGTGGGAGCCAGAGCTGGGGAACATCCTTATCCCATTCTGGCTGCCCTGCAGAACTATTGACAGGCTGCAGGCACTGGCTGAGGGACTTCGATGTATGCTCAAGAATTAAACAGAATTACCCTCAAGCTGATAGGAAACAAAACAGAGCTCCTTACAAGGCAACCAAGATCTTAAAAGATTTGGCCTTGGGAAGAGCATTAGACACTGGGCATGTCACTGCCCTTTTGGGAGAGAGCAGATTGCAGAGGGAGGAGCAGCTCTTCCTATAGAACCCTGATTTACATGAGCTGTCTGTGGCACAACTACAGAACCGGCGTTTCACAGGAAAGGGCAACACAACCCTTACTTTTGGGAGTACTTCCAAGCGGGCTTAAGGACTTTACGAGTTGTTATGTGTGGACTCCATACAGCCTTTATTCCATGAGTGCAAACTCTGGTCTTTCCCAGTGTGACTCCACACCGAGATGCTTCCTGTGCCACACGTTCTGCACGCTCCCTTCACGGTCAGATGGGACAGGATCTGCTGATCTCCAGGTGCCCCCATTGTCCGTGCTGACCCCAGGCAGATTTATGTCGGCATCTGGCAGCCACAGGAGTTCCCTTCGGTGCTTCAGATGCTCTCTCTGACCTTTGGAAAGCTGCACACAAAGCTCAAAGTGGCTCCTGCTTCCATGAATTGCCCGATCTCCTCTATGAGAGCCATAATTATGTTTTAATGATTTAATAATATTCCCCACTTCTATATTTTAAAATCTATATTTAGTGTTTGTTAAGGTCAAGGCTCATTATCTCTGCAGTATTATTACATTGTGGCATAGGAATGTGCAGCCATTTACAGATTTTTGAAATCTGTAGTATAACAATTCTACACTCTCCTTGTGGCTCCCCAGAACTCCTGGGGTGCTGGGCTCCCACCTGACCTGCACTTACTCAAAAGAAAATCACAAGTTTTTTAAAGCCTAACTTATTCCATGCCTTTTTATAAACTAGCAAAGATGAGCTGTATTCTACGACCATCATCACATAACAATTTCGAAGTTGTTCTGTGTTGGGTACACGTTGATGTAAAACAGCCAGAACACGCAGCTTATCGCCTTTTACATTAGGCTGATCTTTACAGGGCAGGAGTGTCCTGGGGAACACTTCTGTCTCAAGGAGAGCAAGGGGAAGTGGATTGTTGGGTTGTTTGGAGAACAACTGTGTGAGAAAGGCTTGTGCAGCAGGCGGGGAGCCTGGGGCACCGGAGCATCCATCCCTCGGTCACTGCCCCGCCGGACGCTGCGGGCTCCTCCCGCCCGAGGAGCACCTGGAGAACGGAGAATCAGGAACACTTTTTTCCCAGTTTTATAGAGAGAAGCAGAAAACATCTGACATTTTTTATCTGCTCCATTCAATACAAAACCTTTAAAAGGGAACAGATCCGAGGAACAGAACGCGGTGCAGACCCGGAGCGGCTGCAGCGCCGGGCTGAGCGCGGCCGGAGCTGCGGGGACGGACCGGGGGTGTCACCAAAACAGCTGGCACGGAGTGCTGCTGCTGCCCTCAGCAGGGAGGAGAAACAGCCCTCGGGAGAGGGACGGGATCCGCCGTGCCCCGGGCAGAGCCCTCCTGCCCTCTCCTGCCCCGAATTCCCGCAGGGAGGATGGAGCCGGACGTGCCCCCACTCCCACTGCGGCACTGAGCCCCGGGCTGGAGCTGCTGAGCGAATCCAGAGAATCCCAGCACGGTTCGGGTCGGAAAGGACCTCAAAAGTCGCCTCATCCCCACCCCTGCCATGGCAGGGACACCTTCCACTGTCCCAGGCTGCTCCAAGCCCCAGTGTCCAGCCTGGCCTGGGACACTGCCAGGGATCCAGGGGCAGCCACAGCTGCTCTGGGAATCCGTGCCAGGGCCTCCCCACCCTCCCAGGGTACAGTAAAATTCTGTATAATAATCTAAAATTGGGTTCTTTTGGATCGAAGATGACATGAAGATACAGAATCGTTCATTAGAGAAGGAGTGTCCTACCCATTACTGCACAAACCCAGCCGTAATTAAGCATCTGAATGGGTGTTTATAAACAGATGTTCTCATCTAAATGTCTTAGAAATAAACAGCTTTGTTATTCCAGTTTCCCCAGACTACAGAAGGAGCTACAGCTCTCCTCCACAGGCTGATCTTCTCCCACATGTACCCCAATATTCGAGTTCCCCAAATTGCAGGGGTCCCCAAATGCAAGACAGTTTCTGCAGCAGAACATTCACAGAGCAATAGTGTAAATTTTCCAGGTACAGTCCCAGCTGCACTTCAGGATCTCATGCTTGGAGAGACATCGTTGCCTTTATTGAACAGCCAGGACCTCTGCAACACCCCCGAACTGGTGACAGAGGTTTCACAGTCTCTGTGAACACTCTGGCTTCTGCTATTCTGGTTCCCTCGCATGGGAAGAAGCATTTCCTGAAAGCTGTAAATCCATTGCATCATTCAACACACACCACAAGACAGTTTTGAGGGCTGCTTTAAACATATCCTTCAAAAATGGGGAAGAGCTACAATTTTTTAGAACCATTTTTCATGACTTGTGGGGGAAAAAATAATGTTAAGCTAACATTGTGTGCATGTGTTCTGTGTTTTAAAAGTAAAACAACAGCTTCCAAAAGTCAATGTGGCCTGGAAAAAAACTTCTGGCTTAAAGAAAAAAAAAAAGAGAGCATATAATTGTGCTGTAAAATCTGATCATCTTCTCCAACCCCCTGCCAAGGCAGGGTGACCTGGAGCAGTGACACAGGAACGTGTCCAGGTGGGCTTGGGATGCCTCCAGAGAGGGAAACTCCGTGCCCTCCCTGGGCAGCTGTTCCACTGCCCACCACCCTCCACGGAAGGAAGTTCTTCCTCAGGCTGAGGTAGAACTCGCTGTGTTTGAGTTTATTGCTCCTTGTCCTGTCACTGGCACCACTGAACAGAGCCTGGCACCATCCTCTGCCAGCCCTTGGGGATGTTTGTGTGGATTGATGGGATCCCCTCTGGCCTGACCCAGCTCCCGCAGTCCCTCCTCCATCAGAAAGATGCTCCAGAGCGCTCAACATCTTCGTGGCCCCCGCTGGACTCTCTCCAGTAGCTCCTTGTGTCTGTCGTAGAGCAGAGCCCAGAGCTGGACACGGGCTCCAGCCGTGCCTCCCCAGGGCCGAGCGGGAGCATCGCCCTCTGCCCTGCCCGCTCTGCCTTGTCCGCTCTGTCCACTCTGTCCGCTCTGTCCTGCCCGCTCCGATCTGCTCCGCTCTGCCCGCTCTGCCTTGTCCACTCTGCCCTGCCCTGTCCGCTCTGCCCTGCCTTGTCCACTCTGTCCACTCTGCCCCGCTCTGCCCTGCCNGAAAAAAAAAAAGAGAGCATATAATTGTGCTGTAAAATCTGATCATCTTCTCCAACCCCCTGCCAAGGCAGGGTGACCTGGAGCAGTGACACAGGAACGTGTCCAGGTGGGCTTGGGATGCCTCCAGAGAGGGAAACTCCGTGCCCTCCCTGGGCAGCTGTTCCACTGCCCACCACCCTCCACGGAAGGAAGTTCTTCCTCAGGCTGAGGTAGAACTCGCTGTGTTTGAGTTTATTGCTCCTTGTCCTGTCACTGGCACCACTGAACAGAGCCTGGCACCATCCTCTGCCAGCCCTTGGGGATGTTTGTGTGGATTGATGGGATCCCCTCTGGCCTGACCCAGCTCCC
>VZTG01009642.1:482437-513619 GCA_013397845.1 Melanocharis versteri | reverse complement strand
GAAATAACTACCTCTTCCCTCCCCTTCATGTTAAGAAGGAAAAAGGCAGGGCTGGAGGTAGATAGTTGTATTTTTTCCGGTCGCTGCTGGGTGTCCACCTTAAGCGGCGCGGCGTTCGGNCGGTGCGAGCGAGGCTGCGGGGCTGCTGGAGCGGTGTCCCGGTGCCCGGCGGGGAGGGGACGGGCTGGCAGCGGGGCACGGCCCCCGGCCCGCTGCCGGGGCAGGCCGGACACCCTGTCGGAAGTTTGCCGAAGAATTTACAGTGTATCTCCCAATGTTTATGCTCTCCGCTGAAAAAGACATGTAGCAAATACAAACATCTGAAACTTAGGAGGTTTGTTTTCAGTGTCGGGTGTGTTTGGAGAGTGGCCGTGAGCGGGTAGAGTGCTGGAAGCTAATAAAAATCCTGCTTTATTTTCAGCTAGATTTTATTTATGAATTTGAGATGTATTTAAAGAAGTGTTCGGGGTTTACTCCGAGGTAGATGGGTTGCATTTTAAGACCGAACCCGTGCAAAGGTGGCAAACGCTGTGTTTTGTGGTGGGGAGGTCGAGTGGCTCCTGGGGAATGACAAGCCTCGGAGGTGCCGCCTTTGGGAGCTCCGGACCTGCTCTGCGAGGGGAGAGCTGACTGGGAAAGGTGGCAAATGTCTTCTTCCCCTGCTCGAGGTGTAGCTAAATACCAGGGAAATTCACCTGGCTAAATTTGTAAACCGGGTCCTTTAACAATTCTTACGATTCCTTAGTGCGGGGATGGGTGACGGAGCTGGGGAGTGCGTGCAGAGACGTCATGTGCTGTAGCTTGATTCCGAGTTGTGTGCAGGCAGACTCACCCCTTCATCCAGGTTTATCAAAGCTTTAAAATACGTACTTCCTCCTCACTAGGCAGAAAACAAAAACTCCCTAAAAACAAGCGCCGTGTGTTTGAGAGACGTGGCACGTGTCAGCGCAGAGCGTGGTGTGCCGTGCCTTCGCTCTCAGAGCGGCTGAGCCACGTTTGCCAGGCGAAGGATTTAGACTTTTTATTTTAAAGCTGTTATTAATGTGTCCTTGCTGCACTGACTTTGACTGCTTCTGATCTTTTTATAGTTAATGGTAAAGTAATGGATTCCAAAGAATTGCTTAACCCGTCGGATCAAGACGAAACCAGGAAAAATGCGCTCATCAGTACCAAAGGAGGGATCGTGATGGACTTCCATCCACCCTTCAGGGGTGGAGCTACTGTCCAAGCCCCTGTGTCTACATCTCCTCTCCCTGCACCTTCTCAGTCGGATTCCAGTCAGCAACCTGCTTTGGCTGACTTTACAAAAGGATTAGGAAACAATGTGCCTCAGCCAGACCTTTCCAAGGCAGTGTCGCTCTCGATGGGACTGTACATGGGTGAAACAGACGCAAAAGTGATGGGAAACGACCTTGGATTTTCGCACCAGGGCCAAATTGGCATCTCTTCTGGAGAAACGGACTTCAGGCTCCTGGAGGAAAGTATTGCGAGCTTGAACAAGTCCTCGAGCCTGGCCGAGGACGCGAAGGGAACCGCGTCTTCGGAGGTGCCGCTCGAGCCGGATTTCCCAGGCATGGCCGGGCGCAGCGTCCCCGCGGAGTCGGGACCCGCAGTCCAGGGCCAGGTGGGCTCGAATGGTGGCAGCTTGAAGTTGTTCTCTGAAGACCAAAGCACCCTGGATATCCTCCAGGATTTGGAATTGCCGCCGGTGTCGCCGGGCAAGGAGCCCAACGGGAGCCCGTGGCGGCTGGACCCGTTGCTCGATGACGGTGGCTTGCTGTCCCCCATATCCGCAGACGACGCCTTTCTCCTGGAAGGAAGTCTCGGCGAAGACTGCAAGCCTCCTCTTTTGTCTGACACTAAACCTAAAATTAATGACCGTGGTGACCTTTTACCCAGTTCCAAGATGCCAATGCCTCAAGTGAAAACAGAAAAGGAAGACTTCATTGAACTCTGTACTCCCGGCATCAAGCAGGAAAACATGGGCCCGCTTTACTGCCAGGCCAGCTTCTCCGGGTCGAACCTGCTGGGTACGAAAGTCTCGGCCATCTCCATCCACGGTGTCAGCACCTCTGGGGGACAGATGTACCACTATGATTTAAATACTGCCTCGCTCTCTCAGCAGCAGGATCAGAAACCAATTTTTAATATCATTCCGTCTCTTCCTGCCGGGTCAGAAAATTGGAATAGGTGCCAGGGATCGGGGGACGAGGCATTGGCTCCACTGGGAACGCTCAACCTCTCTGGCAGACCTGCTTTCTCTAATGGCTATTCAAGGTAATTAGTTTTTGTTGGTCTTTATTAAAACGCTAGGAGTGTGTTTAGCACAGCTCCGTGCATGCTGGTTTGTTGTTTGGGCTTTTTTTTCCTTTTTTTTTTCCTTTTCCATTTGTTGTGTGTGGCTGATCAGACATCACTGGGGAATGTTTATCCCACAGTACAACAGCAGCTTTAAGCAACTACTCAATTATTGGTATTAAAGGGAAGAAAAGTGGAGGGGAGCTGGCATGCTCTAAGAAGTAAATAAATAAAAACAAGACTTCCAAGATACAGCTTAGAGGGAAAATCGAGTACGTGGTAGCAGGATCCATACACAGGCAGTATGGAAGGAAGTATTTAAGTGTACACAAAAGCTCCTTCGTTCCCGGGGGTTAGAGGATCAATCACTGTGGGCTTTTTTTCCTTCCTAGCATTACTTAAATGTTATGCACAAAAATAACTTGGTTGCTGGGTAAATTTCTAGAATTACATTTAAGCTGAACTCAAGTTTTCGCTGTGCTCGGTATTGCATTTACCTTACATGGACAAGAAGATTCCGAGTGGGAAATACTCAGCAGCTTGTTCAATAGCTGCCTTTGAGGAGATGAGAGGGTTTTCAGGCAGACAGAGGCGTACCTGGGATTTAACTCCTGGGCAGAAGGGCCAGGGGCTGCTGGGAGGGGGCTCGGGAGCTGCTCCGTGCCCCTCCGTGGGCAGTGCCGTGCTGGTTGTGGTTCTGGGAGTCATCCAGGGGTGCAGCTGTTCCCGGGAAGGGCTCGTTTGGGCTTTTTTTCTCTGGGGAGCTGGGCAGCTCTGGGGCAGCGGGACCCCTTCCGATTGCAGGGAGCACCCGGCTGTGTCTCCCTCAGCCTCTCCGTGTTTAACACCCACCTGCACGAGCAGCGTGTGGCCTCTGCAGAGGAGGAGGTTTGTGCAGGCTCTTAGAACATGGCTCTGCAAGTGCCTGTGCAGAAACCCGGTGTTTGTAGGCTTTTTATGAAGGATCCGGTTTAACATTCTGAGTTTTATTGCCCTGCTGACGATTGATCCCCAGGGTGTTCCCCGCCAGTCCCGGGGCTCTCCCTGCACGATATTCGCTCCATTTTCCCATGGCTGGAATGAAGTGTCTGAGGATTTCTTCGTTTCAGGAAGACAACTTTTAGCTTGCTTTTGTTCTCAATTTCTTTCACAGATTTTGATTTCTGTTGTGAATGCGTTTTTTTTCCTTTGAAGTGTTTAAAGCAATTTGTAATGTAAGAGATCCAGAAAAGAAAATCAAAATCTGTGGATAGATTCCACCTTGATACATGAGTATTGAGCATGTGTTACCGTTTATTTTGACAGTAGAAGTGCTTTGTGCTAACCTTTTGCATAATTAGTCCAATTCCGTGTTGTGTTCGGTTTGTTTCACGGGGATTTTTGGGGGAGTTTATTTCCTCTGCTCTCAGTGTATCTTTAATGATAATCATAAACTCTGTGTCAAAGCAAGCAGTGTTTCTGCGCTGGGGAGGAGGATTTTGGGGACAGTTTAAATAAGCAGATTCCCCGGAGATAATGGCAGTGTCGCTTTTGAGGATGGTTCCGGGGAGGTGCTGTGTGGAGCAGGGCTGTGCAGGCACAGCCCCACGCGTTTGGGGTGGGCAGCACGGGGTGTGTGCCCGGCTCCGGGGAGCCCAGAGCTGGCACTGCGTCCCGGGTGTGATCTGCAGGGATGGGGAGCCCCTCTGGGCTGTGACCTGGGCACAGCTGCTCCCAGGGCGGCAGGGGGACGTTCAGGTGCTGTCTGGGGACGCTGTTGGGGCAGCGGTGGCAGCAGGGCTGGCAGTGCCAGGGAGCAAACATCCCGCAGCGTCCCGGCACCAGCTGCCTCCTCCACTGCCCGGGGTTATCCACGCTGGGGCTTCAGCGTTGACATTCTTGCTTCCTGCAGGGTCATCTTATGTTTTATTGCTTCTTTTTTGCCGTAAGATAATGGATTTTTTTTTTTTCTTTATGGAATGTGTAAGGAATTTTGAGGTGGCTCCTAGCTGAGCTTTGCATTAAAATGCATTATTCACAGCTTTGTGGAAGCTGTTCTAACTTCCCAAGGATTTTTATACACTTAAAGTACAAAGTCCAGTTCTAAAAACAGCATCGTTTGGGTTTGCTTTATTATTTTTATTCTATAACATTCAGGCAATTCCATCTTCCTTTTACAGTGTTTGAGGTATTAATGAGCCCTGGGTTTGAAGCAGGAATTTTCTTTCTTCCTGAACCTTGCCAGAAATATTTGGTCTAAACTGGGTTAGTTTAAGGTGATGTATTGTGGATTTGTTTGTTTTTCTTGCAGAAGACTTAACAAAATTGGCATTTGTTTTAGAAACAAAGGAAGGACTCTCTTGCCAGGTTCCCGTGGTCTGGTTTTTTTAGGTACTAAATGTGAGAGGTGGAGGCTGGGATTTTGAGAAGCTTCAGGTTCCAGGAGGAAATACTTTTTGGTGTTTGTAGAATTATTTGTCTACTAATAACAAATCAACTGTAGGCTGAACAAAGGGGAAGAAAAGCTGCAGTTCAGCCCTGGTGTTCAGGTTGTATTTAACCTGCCTGTTTGATGGGAAGCCTGGAATGTCCCTTTGTATCCACGCAGGCTGGAATTGATGTCATGCCATTTTTGGGTGGTTTTGCTCCTCCAGACAGCCCAGCGTGCTGGATTTAACGAGGCAAGCGATAATCAGGCCCAAGAAAACCAACCAATTGCAGTGAACTGCGGGAGAGATCCAGAAGTTAACAAGCAGAATGCAAACTTCAGGAATTTGATTAACGGGGGAGAATGGGCAATAATCAATAAGCTGTTGTGGGTGGGAGGGTCGGTCGGTGCTTGTGCTGGGCTGCAGGTGTTGCTGCTGGAACGCGGAGCTGCAGCTCCTCCAGCTCCAGCTCCTGGGCAGCGGGAGGCTCGGGATGGTGGGACAGCGCTGTCTGGGATCGCTCTGGGGTCTCCCCTCTGAGCCAGGGCAGTGAGAGAAGGAGGTGGATGGAATAAAAGGGAGGAAAAGTAGGCTAACGGACAGTTTACCTTCGGTTGTCCTTGCTGGCAGTGAGACAGCAGCTGGAAGGGGAGCGAATCGCGCTGCAGTGCTTCACTGGAGGGTTGGAGGGTTTGCTGGCGTCCGCCTCCGATGGGATGTTCCTGTGATTTATTACACAAACCCAGGGAAAACCGTTCCATTCCAAGGAAATGGTTCTAGCAACACACACTCGTGAGGCTCTTGCATGGTATATACATTAAATCCTTCGCTCAGCTCCTATTGCTCTGACTTCCTGGAGATGTGGCTTGTTGTGGGGGGAGTGAAGGATGCCGAGAACCAGCCCAGCGATGCAGGGTTTGCTCCTCCAGCCAGGATTCACAGACCCTGGGCCCCGCTGGCGCTGTTACGGCTTCTCTTATTACAGTTGAAATCATTCCTAGTACTTAAGCTTGTGGGGGATAAGGATCATTAAGGAAGTTTAAGAAAGGGCAAGAGCTGAGAGAAGCCATTAAAGAGGAGGAGAGTCTGGAAGGAGGAAGAGTTCTGCTGCTCAGTCGCGGTCCAAAGCCTTGCTTCCAAAAGTTACCCTTCTGCCCTTCTACCCTTAACTCTTTAGCTGGGATTCTTCATGGGCTCAGGTGCTGTGTGAGAAGGAAGGGAAAAAAAGGGATTGTTTGCCAGCAGTGGTAAAGGTCAGTTGTCCGTTTGTATTCCCGCTTTGTTTCCCTCGGCTGCCGGCCAAGGCCGGTGGCTTGGCAGGGCTGGAGGCAGTGCTTTAAGTGCTGCCTGACTCAGCAGTGTATAATGTATGGGACATCCGGAATCGGGGCTTTTTTAATAATTCTATTTTGATATAAAACCCAGACGTGTTATTTGGAGTGCTCAGGGTTCCAGTAGTCTGTGTTGTGATTTGTCAGCTTAATGTAATACTGTACTTGGGGGTTTGAGTCTGGAAGAGCATGGCAAAAAATCCAGTTGTTTTGGCAGAAAGGGATGGATCAGGAATGTCCTGCAGAATGCGCTCTAAGGTGCTGTGGGAAGGTGACTGGATAAATGAGAGGTCATCTAAGATGTAATGCACTTTCCCAGTTTTGGCTGATCATTCCATCGAGCTCATAGCCAGGGAGGTTGTTGCAAGTCCAGCCCAAATGGTTAACTTGTGCAAATTTACTTCTCCCTACAGTGATCTCTATTTTAAACCTAATTCTGGCTTATAAAACAAGCTTATTTTTGTTGTCCATTTCATTTTTTTAAATTTATCTCCATGGTTAAACCTCTTGTACTCTCCTGCTGCCAGTGAAGGCAAAGCTGTGGTTGAACGAGTCCTACTCACGAATCTTCTCAGAAATGTGAAATACAGGTATTATCCAACTCCTACATCGTATATTTACCATGCTAAAGATTGCTTTTACAGTGAGAGCAATTTATCTTGGGGGAAGCAAATTTCTTTCTTCCTTTGGTTATTGCTGCTCATTCTGGAAATGAAGAAGTGATGCATATTCTGTGTGTACATGTAACTGCAAACTGGAATTATTTCTGCATTTTAGAAGGTTCCAAGTCCTCCTGTCCTCCTGGGCCCCGTTTTATAGCCACTGCTGAGTGTGGTGGTAACGCTCCTCCTCCCAAAGCCCTTGCTTTGGGGTAGCAGTCATTTTTGGGGCAGTTGAGGCCTGCCCGAGCTGCTGTCCCAGCCCAGAGAGCTGCTGCAGTGTCACGTATGCGTTCCACGAACGGTCCCCGTGGCATCAGTCTCGAGGAAAACAGCATCCCAATAAAATCCTGTTTTCAATCCAAGTTACGAGCAGTGGGAAAAGCTTTGTAGAGCCGTAGTTACAGTTACCTTGGGTTTGTGCTGTTAAAATAACTGCGAGTGTGTCACCTCTGGTGCAGAGGAATGAGCTTGGAAATGCCTTTGTAAAGTGATCAACTCGGAACTCAGAAGCACAGGACGAGTGTGTGTGCAGCAGGGTGGTTTCTGGGAAGAACACTGGTGTGCTGAGCAGATCCAGGGAGTTTGGGTTAAGCTCTCTTTGGTTTCCCAGCCTTTGTCTCCCAGAGTCTCGAGTATACACAGATTTTAATCTTATTTACTGAAGAATTAATGTGTGGCACTGTTGCATGTACAGATTATTGTTCTCATCCCGGGGATTTTCTGGCTGATTCACTGTAGTATGAGATCCATTGATAATCATTTGTAACAGTTACTGTAGCGTGAGATTAATTGGTGCCCTTCTATAACACAGCCTTTGCTTAAATAGCCCAGGCCCTCACAGGGCAGGAGTTAATCCTGTTCTCAGTGCTGGGTTCTGGAAATACTGGTCAGATGCTGTCAGTGGATGGCCTCATCCCCCTGGGACAGGAGTGAACCAGTACAGCTGGAATAGATGACACATGCGAAAAAAGAATAATTTCATCTCATTGTCTTGGCTCTGACTCCAGAGCAGCTCTTTCGGGCTATCTGTGGGAAAAAACAAAACCCAAAATCTACGTTTCCTTTGCCCATATGTGGGGGTGTGACAGATTGTGGCTGTGGCATTGCTGGTCACCTGCAAAGGGATGTGGGCAGAGGGTCCCCTGCACGGGGCGAGCTCCACCCGTGGCGTGGGGCGCTTGGTCCCACAGGCTGCAGGGGCAGCTGGAAGGCTCTGGAAGGCTCTGGAAGGCTCTGGAAGGCTCTGGACGTGCTGCCCACGGGCAGGAGAACCCGCAGGTGTGGGCTGTCCCCACGTGTAACCCGTCCAGCACCCGGGTCCTGACTGGGGTGAGGAGCTGTGTCCCCACAAGTGCAGCGTTGGGCTGGGAGGACAATTCAGCACAATTACTGTGTCTCTCCTGGGGGTTTTCCTCCTTGCCTCACCTTCACTCCAGAGGAGATGTTGTGCCTGTGCCTCCCACGTCCTGGCCTGACTCAGCTCCCGCAAACCTCGGCCGTGACGTTTCCTGCTGGGATTCCATCCCTGCATGGAGCAGCGTCTCCCTGTGCTCAGGCCATGCCTGTATTGCTTGAAACAGAACTACAAAACACCGTGACAGAAGGTTTTCCTCCCTCTCCCGTGGCCTGTCCCCCCGGCTGTGTCACCTCTGGGTCCCGGAGGTGTCTGGCAGGAGCAGGAGGAGCAGCTGCAGCTCCTCTGGCTCAGGGAGCCCCAGACCTGGAGCTGGGCTTTGGAATGCGGGGGATGGAGATGAGGTCAGGTTTTCTTGCTGCTGTGTGTGAGAGGCGAGTTTAGACTCCAGGACACGGTGTTACTTACCCAGGATATCATGTAGAGTTCTATAATCCTGCTGCCTTAAATCAATAATCAGCACAATTGTGTGGATTTCTGGAGGAAATTGTGCTCTTCAGCAGTCATCTTGACATCGTGTGTGGAGAATGTTTCTGTACCAGCCCGCTGCCTTTTTAATACAGCCAGTGCCAACAGGTCACTGCTAAACCTCCAGATTCCAGCTCTACCTGTGGAGCTCCCAGTCCGTGCTAAATCCTCCTAGAAAATTACAGTCCTGATGTACTTTGGAAATTAATATCCCACAAACTCTGATACTTTGCTGTGGGGATGCAATATCATACACAACTTCCCCCTTTTTATCAAATATCTCATTTTTTGTGAGATTGCAAAGGCAAAAGTACCGTTGGGGAAGGAATTCTAAAATAATGATCATGTCTTTGTTGAATTCAGTTCACTGCTACTGTAATTTAGTAAAGAAAACGAGTTTCATATTGAATTTTACAGTAATACATTCTTCATACTATTTGTAATATGTTTGTACAGTTACTGTATGTCAGAAAACAGCTGGAGATCATCAGATTTCTGCACGACGGTCACACAAGATTTAATATGAAACTTGTGAGCAGCGTGGCACCATTTACTCTTGTGTTGCTTTATTCAGATACTTCTTATTTCTGGTTGCTCTTATTTGTGTAGCTGAGTTTAAAGTTAGCAAGTATTGCTCAGGATGGGACATTTTTATAAAGAAATGAGGGCACAAATGAGTAGTTTGCCCCAAAATCCTACTTGGGAAACTCAGAAATGTGCTGTAGAATCAAGGAGGAGCAAATAATGAAGTATCAGTGAAGTCTGTCATCTGCTCAAGAAGCAAATAATGGAAGTGATTTCGTAGTTCCCTGGCTTGGTTTTCTTTTTTCCAAGAAACCTGGGAAAGGTCCTGTCATTGTCCTTTGCCAGAAGATCTCTTGTGGTGCACTTCTGGGTGCAGCAGGGACTTCAGCCTGCTCTCGTTAGAAACTTTGTGGGCAGGGGTGACTTTGGGGTTTTTGCGTGTGTTCCTGTCTCTGGATGTTTGAACCCCTGGTTCTGCTGGCAGGTCTGGTGGAGGAGAGGGGCTGGAAGGTGGGTAACCTCTGCTCACAAGTGGGAAGTAGCTTGGCCACATCTCACTGGCGAGAGGGATGTGAAAACAGGACGTCTGGGGTTAGAAATTCTGTGACATTTTTAGAAAATGAGGTTCTGGTCTTGGATAAGAATCCTCCAGCCATTCCACAGCTCCTTTCCAGCTGTGTGAATTGGGTATGGCAGGGGAGAGCTTCCATGGGTCTCCTCCTTCCCAGCTGGACGTTTGGGAAGGACATGGCTGCTTGTGGTGTGTGTGCACCTGGCCTTGCTTTGGGCTTCAGCCCCTTGGCAGCTCTCCAAAGCCTGTGTGGTGTCTCCTTGCCTTCCCCTGCCCTCACAGCCTGCTTTGAGAGCACCACTGTGAAGTTTGGGGCTTCTCGGGGATTTTTATTGCCAAGCTCCATCAGGTCTGCTCTGCCCTGAGCCGGGAGTCTGGAGTCTGTGACAGAAAAGGGCAGCTGATGTGGTTTATTTTTGCTGTCACGGCTGGGAGAACGTGCTCCGAGGTGTGGTGGTGTGCAGGGATGTAGTGACGGGGTCTGTGGGGCTCGGCTGAACGGGGAGCTGTGCCAGGGCCACGCTGCCGGAGCTCATCTGGCACCGCGGTGCCACCGGGCTGCTGTGGGGCGCGGCCAGGAGAGAGGAGCCCGAGGGGCACCTGGGCAGGGGGACCCGGGCAGGGGGACCTGGGCAGCTCCAGGAGCCCTCGGGGGATCTGGGCAGTGGGATCTGGGAGCTCCAGGAGCCCTCGGGGGACCCGGGCACGGGGACCTGGGAGCTGCAGGAGCCCCTGTGCTGGGTGGGCAGGGGGATCTGGGCAGTGGGACCCGGGAGCTGCAGGAGCCCCTGTGCTGGGTGGGCAGGGGACCAGGGCAGGCTGTGCTGAGCTGCTGCTGGGCTGTGCTTGTCACTCATCCCCTGCACCTCGGAGGGGACAGGGCAGAGAGCTGGCAGAGGGCAGGAGAGCTGGCGGTGTGGCTGCAGGAGGGCAGTGTTCCCATGATGAGCTGCCAGGAAAGGGCTGGGGGACCTCCCCCATCACTTAAAAATGGGGGGGATGGGGGGTGAATATGGCTTTATTGCATTAAACTCTGCATTTTATTGATGATTTCAGTAGCTTTCAGTTGGTCAGATGGTGTAAATTCAGGATAATGTGTTTTAAACCAACACACCTATCCACAGGCACGCTATCCATTGCTGTGTACCTGCATTTTTTTTCCCCTTGCTTATTATGTTTGGTTTTTTTTCCTAAGAGTTTCTGTTACCTTTCTGAAGCAGTAGCTTCTTAAAGCCATCAGCAAAGGTTGTGAATAGATCCATGCTAAAAACTTGCATGTTCTGCATGCACATGTGTGGATTTGTTGTGTAAGAATGCAGTCCAGGCTTGTTAAATTCAAAACCCAAAACCAAAAATAAATAAAGAGAAGAGCTTGCAGACTTGATAGTTTCATGTCGATTTCAGTTTCCTACTACCGGCTGTTGTTTTCTCTCTTGTGTTTTTTCTGTGGGTTACTTTTGCTACCAGGGCCTTTGATGATTTGTTTTGCCTGTTGAATTTCTGTTAATCTTGTGTTCATATGAATTGCTCCCAAATGAATTGTTCTGTCCCCGTATGAGGGTGGTGTAGGTATAATTAGACTTTTTATTATAAAGGACTCTGCGTCTTGGTTCTCTTAAAACATGGAATAGATCAGAATATAAGCCAATATGAGAAAAACAGTCGTATCTGAAAACAGACTTTTAAAGCAGCTTTAAAAATTAGAAATCCTAAACGTCATATCCAGAATAGTTTTTGGATGCTGAAGATGTATGGAATTTACTTTCACTTCACACCTGAATTTTAGTAAGATAGTACATGTTTATTACGTGTTTATTGGAGCAATGGCACGCTGGGGGATGTAGTGCCCCTGGGTGAGGATTGGCAGCGGCCCCAGCGGTGGCATTGGAGTGGCCTTTGGGGCTCCCCAGACCTGGCTTTTATTAAAAGGTCACTTCCAGACAGAGTCTTTTAGGTTGGAAAAGCCCTCCCGGACCTTCGAGTCCACACTGTGCCCCCAGTGTCACTAGCTTGTCACTCATCCCCTACACCCCACCTTGTCACCAGCCCAGAGCACTGAGTGCCACCTCCAGGTTGTTTCCAGTGCCTTACAGAGATTTCCAGACATAAATTAAAATTAGTTTGTAGAGAATGATCTTACGTCTTTGCCTTTTGATTAATAAACGATGTAATCCCGTTTGGGGGAAAAGGGAGACTTGTAATGCTTCTGGGGTTATTTGCTTTGACCAAACAATCCTGATAAGCTTCAGGTTTAAAAGAAAACTGAAGGTTGTGTTTATGCTGTTATTTGAAGCAGCACGAAGTGTAGCCATGATCCTGGATCACAGATAGGCCCTCCCAGCTGGAATAGGGCTGCTGCTTTAATCCATATTTCAGCAAAGGCTTTTTCCCTGACCTGCTTTATCCCAGCCCAGCCCAGGCTTTTGAGAGGTCCCTTGGCTGCCCTGACTGTGGGGGGAGTTCTGGTGGAGGCTCTGAGTCCTGCTCTGGTGTGAGCTCCCTTGGTTTCATTTGCATGTCGCTTTGTGAATTCTGCCCTTCCTGGACACGTGTTTCTGCTAAGCCCCGCATATCTGCCATTTTCTGAGCTGAAAAGGAAGCTTCTCTGACACCTTCTTTTTAACAGAACCCATCTAACGAGTTCTGTGCTGACTTGGTTTCCATAGCTGGAGAAGACAAGTCTGTTCTCATGCAGTGCCAGGTGATTTGCAAGTTCTGTGCATGATTTGATAAAAAATTTGGTGCTGAAACTCCCTCATCTAAAATGTAAGTGTTGTAAGAACCTGAGTGCTTGGAGTTCTGTATGATGGGTAGCAGAGCATTCCTTTTGCAGCTCTTATTGAAGGGAGCAGTTAATATTAGGATGCCTGCACGACAACATCCTGAGTCATCGAGATACTTGACAGCTACTTTCCAACCAGAGCAACTGGTTTGACAAATGAGCTTGGACTTATTTTATCACTTTAAAGATAAATCTTTAAAGACTCTTTTAACACGTTAAAGGTTGGGACATCTGATATTTTATTAAATAACAATCTGGAGGTTTCTAAGTCCACTTATTTTTGTGCCTGAGCTTGTTCCGTGTTGCAGATCAAAGCCCGGCTGAGTCGCACGGCATACCAGTGGGGAGGAGGAAGTGACTGGGTTTCTATTCCTGGCTGACCCCAGCCTCGGAACCGAGGAAGAGCTTTAAAGGAAATGCAACATTCAGCTCTCTGAATCTTTCCAAGTATTCAGAAGTGCTACCAGCACTGGCTTCCTGCATGCAGCGTTTCAAGGCGTGGACATCTTAAAATTGTCCTAATTTCAAAATGAAACAGGGGGAACAAGGGAAGCCCTAAAACTTCATGGAGATAGCAAAACTTGCAATTCCAGATTTTATCAAAAACATCCAAACCGTCCTATTTTTACCTGGCAGGCAGCTCTGCAGGCCCAGCCAGGGTGGGAGGCGGGTGGGAAGGGACGGCCCGAGCCCGGTGGGGCTGCCCGTGGTCTGGGCCCCTTCAGCGTGGGCAGGGAGAGCTGCACGGGGTCAGAGCAGTGCCAGTGACCCCTGGGACAGAGTGGCTCTGCCCAGCAGCCTGGAGGAGCTGCCAGCCCTCAGAGATGTCTCCAGTGAACCAGCCAGTGTGACGGGGCTGCTGGAGGACCCGCAGTTCCACAGCAGCTCGAGCACTGTGGGTTGGGAGCCCAGCTCTGGCCCTTGGCAGAGGGGGAGCTGTAAACCTGTAAGGTCACCGAGCACGTGGAGGCTCTTGCGAAAGAGCTGTCCTTGCTCCTGGAAGGAAAACATCCCTTCATCCCGTGTCCTGTGTTTCTGTGAGGCTGTCGGTGGGCTGTAAATCCAATCGGCCTGAACAGATTGGAACTGCTTTTTCTCTTTCCTTTAAGACTTTGACACGCTTCCTTGCCGGAGGCCACTTCAGAAGAAAGAACCCAAGAGCCCCCCAAGCTGCCGTGGGACTGGAAGAGCAGTTCTTTTGTGGGCTGGAGAGCTGGGCAGGCTCGGCAGCGGGGCAGGATTGCTGGTGGCTGTGGAGGCTGGGGATCGCCGCTGGCTCCCGTGGGTCGGCGTCGGGCTGGAGGCCAAGCTGCACGGGTCTCTGGGTTAGCTGATCCTGAGATATTTTGGGTGCTGAGTGCCAGGCTGGAAAGCTCCATGGGCACAGAGCTGAGCGGAGAGGGAGCTCCAGCTGGAAAATGTAAGGCTGTGAGCCTCGGGAATATTATCCGTGCATGGCTTGCACCGGATGGAGCTCGGAGCTGGCAGCTGGGACTCGGGAAGGGGTTCTGGGGTGTCACTGATCATCTGGGGACACCCTCAGCTCAGTGTGCGGGTGGGCGAGGGTGTTTGTCACCAGGAGGGGGGGGCAAGAGGACCGGTGGCTGTGCTCGGTGAGCCCTGCTGTGCTCCCATCCCAGCACTGCCCCTTCCCCACTGCCCGCTCCTCAGCGGGGCCGGTGAGCTCCTGGTTGGCCACCAGAACACTGCCGTGGCTGGGTTTGGCTCCCGTGCTTAAGAAATTGTCCCCAGATGCCACCAGATAAACAGCCAAAATGGAGGGGGGAGAATGGCAGATCCAGGGTGGTCGTGGTGATGTCTTCCTGCACAACACTTCTTCCTTTCCTCACTTTTAATACTGGGATAATCACGTGTGTGTGTGTTCCCCCCACCCCGTGTGTTGGATTCTGTACTTCATTTTGTCTTTAAAATTGCAAATAGATCAAGGTGATTATAGGAAACAGGCTCCTCCAGCTGCTGCCTGGGGAAATTCCTGAGGGCTTGAAAGCCATCCTTCACTTCTTTCATGCTGTAGTCATCGTTCCAGAGACATGCAGGAAATTAAAATCTTCTATTATAAAGATGGGTTACTCTGTCACACACAGTATCGTCAGTAATTTCCCTGGCTGTCTCTGTCGTCCCCACATGCTTTGGATTGCTGTACCAGCACTGAGGAATGTTCTTTTCCCTCCTGTGCTGCTGCCGCGGATGCGCCACCAAAAGCAGCCAGACCCCAGTTTGGCACAAATTAAAACTTTTCTCTATTTTAAATGCAAGGAATTTGTAGTAAATAGAATAAATAGCAATGTAATAGAATTAGTACAAATTAACACAAATTTGTAACTGAAATGTAATCTTTCAAAGTATTTTCTACAAACACAGCATGTATTGTTCAAGAAAAAAGAGAACTTGACCGTGTTCTAGCCATTCCAGTAGTTTATTTTTCTTTATTTTCTAACTGGCAAGGATAGAGCGCGGTGCTCTCCTCTCTCTGATCATTCTTTCCCAGGGAAGGTGGTTATGTTTGTTGTTCTGTGTTAACAGTGTGGTACGTCAGACTCCTCGTTTTGAAGGTGCATTAAATCCGAGGGATTTCCAAGGTGAGAAACCGGGCTGCTGGGAAGGAGCTGGCCCTGGTTTGGGGTGTGTGGAGCAGGCTGTGGTTGGGGTCTGGAGGGGCAGAGCTGTGGGGTCCGAGGGAGCAGATCCCTCCTCAGACACTCTCCGTGTGTGCAGTACATTGTGTTACTGCTGTACATTTCCCAGGGTGATGATGAACCTCTAACAGTTTTCCCAGAATTGTAGTTTTAGTGAAAAAAGCTGTTCTCGATGCCAGAGTGGGGAATGGTGTTGGGAATCCTTTGCATATTTCTGCCCTGAGGGGGTTTCTAATTCTTTCCAATAGAAAGTCATCGTGCAGATACTGCAGAGCATTAATTGCTTGGACTTAGCCTCGCACAACATGTGAAAATTAACAGTAATACAAACAAGCTGACGATGAGACGCTGCGCTGGGAGGCGTTGTGTTAAAATGAGAATTACTGCCTTCTCCAGCCTGTGTTTTGAAGACCTTTTCAATGCCCATAAGTGAGACCAGGCTGGGAGCAGCTAGTGGCTCCATCTTCCCTGGCTGCTGCTCTGCTCCAGGGCATGTTGCTTTGCCCTTATTTCTGCAGTCAGGCAGGCCTTTCAGGTAGCTTCAGAAGCAGTATTTTTTGGGTTTAAGTCAGTCTTCAGGCAGTGGTGTGCTTGCTGTAGGATGCCAGGGTTTGTTCACAGAAGTGGAAGAGCAGAGCTGCGTGGCTGCACACTGGGGCAGTTTCTCAAGGAAGAGCTGTTGCACTGTTCCCACTGCCCTGGGCTGCCCGAGATGCTCCTTCTCACAGCCCCATCTCTTGCCCTGAGCACTTGAACTTCTTTGGACTTCTACTCTGTGCCAGGGCCTCACCCAGAATTGCATCTAACCCTTCCCTCTGTCAGTTTAAAGCCTTTCCCCAGGCCCATGTAAAAAAGGAAAGTGCCTTTTGTCTCCTTCTAAGTAACCTTTTGCCAGTCCAAATTTCAGTTTTCAGGCCGGTCAGTCTGGATTGTGCAGTTGCCTTTGATAAATGAGCAGTGTCTGGGTTTGCATTTGACAGGCCAGGCATGTTGGAATTCACTTGGTGAAGCCTTTTGGCCGATGAAAACGGCTTCTTCATCCTAGTGATGCCTCTTTCTGTTAAATCACCAGCTGTGATTATATCACTTACTGTATGCAAGTACATTTTAAATTTTCCGTTATGAAACTTGTATTTACTTAGATTAGGAGGCACATACAGAAGGTCCATGTTTGGTGTTTAATATTTTTAGAGAAGTAGCGTGCCGGTTTTGTCTCAGGGTAGACATGCAAATGTAAGACAGACGCTTTGAGTCACAGGTTTGAAGGCTGTTGGTCAGTCCCAGCCTGTGGGACAAGATTAGAGTGTCTGGTTGTGAGAGATGGTCGAGGACCGAGTCTTTTTCTTAACAAACCACGGGTTTTGTAACTGCCCACGTAAAGGCAGGGGAGATCTCAGCTGCTATCACCTGCCAGCTCCTTATCAGCTGTGCTGCAGCCAGGGCGCTGTAATCACGGAGCAGGATTAGCTGGGCTGGCGGGCATCACGGGCAGCTGCAGACCCAGCCCAGCAGCACCTGCTGCAGCGGGCAGGAGGGCTGCAGCACCTTCTGCCCATCTCTGCACACCCACGCTGCCCTTCAGCCTGGCAGCACAGGCTGCGTGTGCTGGCCGTGGCTCCTGGAGCCTGCGGTGCGTTTGTGCAGCGAGTTCGCGTGTGGCTCAGGCTGCCGGGGTGGGGGTGCTGGTGGCAGAGCCCGTGGTGTTGGCAGAGCCCATGGTGGTGGCAGAGCCCGGGATGATGGCTGAGCGCAGGCTGGTGGCTGAGCCTAGGCTGGTTGCAGAGCCCAGGGCCGTGACAGAGCCCAGGCTGGTGGCTGAGCCCAGGCTGGTTGCAGAGCCCAGGGCCGTGACAGAGCCCAGGCTGGTGGCTGAGCCCAGGCTGGTTGCAGAGCCCAGGGCCGTGACAGAGCCCAGGCTGGTGGCTGAGCCCAGGCTGGTTGCAGAGCCCAGGGCCGTGACAGAGCCCAGGCTGGTGGCAGAGCCCAGGATGGTGACAGAGCCCGGGCTGTCCATGGAGCTCCCAGGGCTGCTCTCCCAGGACAGCCTCGGGATGTGTTTGGCAGCTCCTGCAGTGCTCAGCGAGGGGCTCAGGCCCAAAGCTTCATCCTTTAGGTGACTACAAGGGAGGAGAAGCTGCTCGGAAAAGCCACTGCTGCCTGTTCCTGAGGGTCAGAGGCGTTCCCAAAGCCGTGCCGAGGCTCCTGCTCCCGCTGGCCCGTGGCTGGGGAAGCCAGGACCTGGACACCAAGGTGGCTCCTGAATGTCGTGTGCGGTGAAGGTGCTGTGACAGTGTTCTGTGTACAGCACAGGACTTGGCCTGCAGCTTTTGGAATATTTGCCAGCCCCCACCAGCAGGGTTTTCCTCTTGAATCACAGCATTAAACTTAGTCTTGAATAACTGACAGCTCTTGGAAGGAAACAAACATCTGTGCTGTGCGTCTGCTTCAGGTTTGCATGTGCTCTGTAGTTGTGCTTGCTCAAGGAGCAAAGAATCCTGAGAGCTGGAGTTTTGCATGGGGGGCATGTACCCTGCAGCATTATTTCTCTGTACTGATACAATTCCTGCCTGTATCTAAATGCTCTTGCTGGTTTGATATGTATGAGTTTTAATTTGACACTGAATTTTTTTAACCACTGTACGTGTTCAGAAATGAGTGTGGTAGCCATCAGCGGTGAATATTTTTATCATTGTCTGCTTTGTTCTTCCTTCCTCTCTGACCAGAAAGCTTGGTTCTTTTTTGGATTCGTGGGTGCACTCCGGAGTTATCAGTGGTTAGACAACAAGTAAACACGTACTGTACACGGGCTGCTGGCCAGCTGGCCCTGGCAGCCGGCAGCTCGGGACTTGCTTTCAGCCCCAGAAGAATGCCTGTTTGCTTGGTCATTTCCTTTCCTTTCAGATACAAAAAAAATAAAACTTTTTTCCTCCAATTAAATTGCTTTCCTGGCCTAAATATTAAAATTAGAGAAAGAGCTCCTCAGAAATTGGGGCTCAGGCAGTTTGGGAGGAAGCTTTTGATAGAAGCCCTCAAGAAACAGTCATGCAGATGCTGGGCTGGGAAGTGACCGGGCTTGAAATTCATCTTTTTTTTTTTCCTTTCCTTTTCTTTGTGGGGGAGTTTAACACTGATTTTCTCTCCGTGGCTGAGGCCTGCATTGTTTGTGGCATTGTTTGTGGCATTGTTTGTGGCATTGTTGTGCCTGCCCCCAGGGAGGTGTTAGGGCACACGGAGCCCTCGAGGCCAGTGCCCTGACCATGGGCTGTGTCCCTGAGGCTGAGCTTCCTCTGCTTGGAAAATCCCCTTTCACCAGGGTGTTTTCTGCACGTTTTGAACTCCAGGGTGGGGAAGTCGACTCAGAACATTACCTGAAGCGCCCTGGGACACACCTGGCCACCGTACCCTGGCGTTTTGCACCACTGTGACTAGTTTTCTTCCAGCATTTGAGTGACCGCATTTTTGTGATGTGGAGTTAAAAATGTCTGTGCTGTAAGATGGAGAATAATTAGACTGAGCACATGCCTGTAATTGATCTTTTTCTGGTTATTATACTAAAGATCTGCCAGGAAATCTGCTTCGTTTCCCACATCCCTTTCTTTCTCCTCTTGAAACATGCTCACAAACTCCTAAACAAAGTCCTTCTGCTGGGAAAGCCTCAGCGCATGAGTCGAGGCTCATGGTTGTGGCTCCCTTCTTTGACCAGAGGAGGATTTTTTCAGGGGCACCAGCACAATGTGTGTGATATTCCTGCCAGCTCCTGGGTTCTTCAGGCTGGGATGATGTGCATGGGCAGGTTTGGCAGGGGCTGCCCAGGCAGGCTGGGAGTGCCCATCCCTGGAGGTGTCCAGGGACGGCCTGGACGTGGCACTCGGTGCTCTGGGCTGGGGACAGCGTGGGCATGGGGCATGGAATGGCCTTGGAGGTCTTCTCCAGTGTGAATGATTCTGTGATTTTGATGGCATCCTTTCACCAGTGTTACATATACCAAGGAATTATCACCGGATGTTGGAGTAAATCTGCTTTTACAGGGAACTTCACAGTTCTTACTCAGCAGTCTTAGATATCATCTCCCTTCTCGGCCTCCAGTCTGAGGTCAAACAGAAATCAGAGGCTGCCTTGGCAATGGGATGGAAAGAGCAGCACTCTCTACAACTTCTTGAAAGGTGGTTGTAGTGAGGTGGGGGTTGGTCTCTTTTTCCGGGCAACAACTGCCAGAACAAGAGGACACAGTCTTAAGTTGCGCCAAGGGAAATACAGGTTTGATCTTAGGAGAAACTTTTTTACAGAAAGAGTGATAAAGTCTTGGAATGGTTTACCTGGGGAGGTGGTGGAATCACCATCCCTGGATGTGTTTAAAAAGAGATTGGATGTGGCACTCAGTGCCATGGTTTAGTTTAGTTAAGGTGTTAGGGCAGAGGTTGGACTCGATGATCTTGAAGGTCTCTTCCAACCTGGTAATTCTGTGATTCTGTGATTCTGTGATCTTGGGGTTAATTTACTTATTCTACAGAACCCTAGTCCCAACTTAATTTTATCTCTTCCTCTGATCTGTTCTCTCTGTCCACGTAATGCAGTTTTGCAATAGCAGTTGCATTTCTGGCAGCTTCTGGGCTGGTTTTGCCTCCTTGGGGTAGAAAGCACCCCCGCTTGTGGTGCAGTGCTGGGGGGAACGTCTGGGCTGGAACGTGTGCCTGTGCCTTCTGAGCTTCTGGGGAGGCTGCAGAAAGCCCGGGGAGAGAGCCAGCATTCTGTACCCTGGGAAATCAAAATAGCGGAGGCTTTCAGGAGAGTGAAGGCTGATGATAGGAGCCACCTTCTTTTCCAGCTGCCTCCAATAAGTGTCAAGTAAAATGCTTATTTTAAAACAGCAAGGGTGTGAGGGAGTTTGCCTTTTAAAAGTGTGTGAAAACTTTATTTTCATACTGTAATTCAGAACTGAATTTAAAGGCTGGTTTTGAAAGTAATAATACTTAGTGGAAACTGGTTTTGAGTGTTTTGAATGGTTTTCTTCATTATTAATTTTCCATTTGAACACTTCAAAGCCTATCAAGTCCATTTCCTGTCTCCACGATCACATTGAGATTACTTGGTGGTTTCTCTGATCATCTCAAGGCCTTGCTTTCTGTAAATGACAGTCCCTGTGATATTTATAAAACTGTTTTTTACTTGGCGATGTTATTAAAAAATGTCGAGCAGAAAAAGTGAGTCTGGGAGGAATGAATTTGGTTATTTCTGCCTTTGCAGCGTTCTCGGGTGGCTCTGTCTGGGGTAGGGAAGAGGCTGGTACTGCAGCAGGAGGGCAGTAACCGTGGGTTTATTCCATGGCGTGGGAGCTTTGGGGGGAGAAAGCTGCAGTTAAGGCTGTAGTGAGCCCTCTGCCAGGCTGCCGTGTGCAGTCCCTGCAGGGCCTCAGGCATCTGAATTCCCATAATACACTGAATATGGGGACAATACCTGCCTGTACACGCAGGGCTGTGCAGGTGACACAGGCACAGGTACTCCCTGCAGGGCTGGCCCTAACCGCCTGCTCCCTGAGCAGCGCTTCGTGGAGCTGGGATTTGTCACCTGGTGTGAGCACTGAGCTGTGGAATTTGCTCCTTCCTTCATCAAAGCCCATTAAATATTTCAAGTTTTTCATGTAAAGCTTGAAAACGCTCCCAGGTCATGGTTTGAGGCTCAGCCTAATCGTGAGGTTTAGTTGGTAATTTCCTTTGAAATACAAAAAAACCCCAACTTTTTTCCTCCAATTAAACTGCTTTCCTGGCCTAAATATTAAAATTAGGGAAAGAGCTCCTCGGGTATTGGGGCTTGGGCAATTTGGAAGGAAGCTTTCGAGGTCTTTGACAAAAGGTTGTGCAGATCACAGAATCACTGGGCTGGAAAAGACTTCCCAAAGCAGGGAGTCCCAGCTGTGCCCAGTGCCCACGCTGTCCCCAGCCCAGAGCACCGAGTGCCACGTCCAGCCCTTCCCTGGGCACCTCCAGGGGTGGATGGGGACTCCAGACCTCCCCGGGCAGCCCCTTCCTAACCTGCCCATACATTATCCCGGGCTGAAGAACCCAGGAGCTGGCAGGAATAATGTTTTCTTTTTCTTTTCTTTGTGCAGCAGTTTAAGCCCATTTTCTCTCCCTGGTTGAAATCAGAAGTGCTGCTTTGTTCCTTAGCTCTTCTGCACATACGTTTCTCAGCCCAGAACAGATTTTCTGAGAAAAGACAGATTCTCTTAATTGTCAGCCCTTAAGTGAAGCTGAAGGAGAAGTGCCAGATGCTGCAGGATTCGTGATTAAAGTTGCACGAATAAGCAATCCAGGGAAACAGTTATCATTGTCTCCTTGGAAAGGCCGACCTGCTTATCTCCAGCACTGGCTCCAGTTGAGGTGAGGAGCTGCAGCCCTTTGCCTGGATCTGGTATTTCCTTATGGATTGTTGCAGGGGGAAAAGGGCTTAAGCTGTGACTTTTCCAAGCTTTTTGAAACTTCCAAAATACCGAGAAGTAGCAGCAGTAGTGGAAGTTGGTGGGTCTGTTCTTGTCATGTTGTCATTTACTGTGTTTCTCTCATGGTGATTCCTGGGTTTTTATTCCAGAACCAGGTATAAGTTCCATGTACAGAACAGGGGTAAGAGGAAGATCTGTATTACAGGCAGGAGAAGCTGTAGATGATGATGGCGTGTTCAGCATCAGGAATAAGAAAATACAAAACTTAAGACATTCCTTCCTGTCAAATTGATAATAATTTATATTCAGGCATTGGTTAATCTCATCTAAATTCAGATGTGCTGAGGACTCAAATTTAAGAGCATAATTATCCATAGTTCAGTTTTCTCCGTGAGGCAGTGGGGAGGAGAAACAGGCTTGGATTGTTCTTTGCTGTTCAGTGTTTCTCTGTATTGCCAGGTTCATTATAGCGATGCTTCTAAAATTAGTACCTCTTTTGGTTCCTGAAGTGTGATGAAATTAATTTGGGGGGCAAAATTGACCCTAAATACTTTTTTAATATTTTATTCTTAGGATGTGTTAGTTCTTTCATGTTTTATTTTCTGTGGTGGTGGTTTATTTGTTGACAGTCTCAATTATACTTTACAGATTGGTCGTTGGGACACTGAAGTGTTATGACTGGGTCCATCCTGCATGACCCAGATATTGTCTTAACTTTTAACCTGGTTTGTCTCTCAGCCACATCATTTATTACATTGCCACAAGTAGGTTGGATGGTGAAAGCTTCCCCAGGCAGGGTGGAAAGGAAGAGCCCCATGTGTGGTGGGATGACTCCGTAAAAACCAGGAGCTCCTTTTCTCCTGGGAGGGACAGCGGGATGACTCCATAAAGACGGAGGGCTCCTGTTTTCCGGGGAAAGCAGTGGGCTGGCTCCATGAACACCAGGAGCTCCTTCTCTCCCAGGAAGGGCCAGCACAGCAGATTGCGGTGTGCCAGGTGCTGGGTGCCGCTGGCAGCCCTGCTCAGGCAGCCGCACACCTGAGCCAGGTGACTCGCTGGCCCAGCACGGCTTCGTCTGCAGGTGTGAGCAGGGCCCTCCCCGCACCAAGAGCTGAGTGTGCAGTCACAGCTGGGTTTGTTCCTGTTGCCAACGTGTTTGTCAGCGTGACCTTTGTTTAATGTTTCTCAGACAGAACATGTAAGTGACATAAGAGCAGTTAAGCCATTATCCAACAGATTTTAGTGCAGCCTGGAAATACAGCGAGGCTTTGGTCATACATGTATTTATTGCACCTTAAAAATACTCCTGGGGTGCTGCACCTTGTGGGGGCTGTTCAGAGCCTGGGTGGGAGCGCTGTGCTCGGGAGCCAGGCTGCTCCCAGCCCTCTGCTTTCGGAGCCCTGATTGTGTTGATGTGTCTGGAGCCTCACGTGCTGCTCCACTCTGAGCCGCCGTTAAAAATAAGGAGAGATTAACCCCTTTCCTGTTTCCTAAAGATGGTTTGTTTTGGGGTTAATTTCTCTAAAGCCCCACAAATCTGAGAGCAGCTTTCCAAGCTTCATTACCTGAGCTAAATGAAGTTGTATCCCAGTGAGGTCTTCTCAGTAATGCCTGGTTGAAATGGATCTTTTTGTTCTCCTTTGCTTTATGTTAAGATTTTTAAAAGGTAGGATTGTTGGATTGGCTGATCATCTGACAGGTTGAACGAATTGGCTGATAAACTTTCATTTTTTCCCACCCTATCCTGTGTCTAGCTTTGTCAGATTTTTTGTCTCTGATACGCTCTTTTCAGGTTCCCATAGCTTTGAAACCCTTCCTAGCTGCAGCTCAAAAAGCATTTTTTGGTATTTTTGTACTGTTTGATTTCATCAGTAACATGGGAAACTGATGCCGTACCTGTTCTCTTACCTCCTGTGTAATTATTCTTATGTAAGGAGATAAGGACTTAGGGACTGATACACAGTCTGAAAAACTGAATTAAACGCCTGTTTTTTCAGGTGCTGAGCAGAGTGAGCTCACCTTCCAAACCCAGCATGCAGTGAATTCTGCCTTTCCCATATTTCAGTAGTAAACATCCAGTAATTTTTCCATAAGGAATGCTACAGCTCTCTTACTGGAACAGTCTTCAGATGACTTCAAAACTTGTTGCAGCTGTGAATGCAATATATACTCCATTGAGTAAATCTTGAGTAATGACCATAGTTAAAGTGTTTGATCTGAGCTGTTGTGACATGTTCTAATTCAGGAAAAGAACAGAGTTTCCCAGCAGGAAAGTTCTTAATACTTTTCCGAAAGAATGTTGGAATTGCCGCTGTTGGACACTTGTGAGAAGTTCGGCCCTGAAGACACGGGAGGTGCTCTCAGAGCAGAGGGACGGTGTGGAGCACTCGGGGTCTGTCTGTCTGTCTGTCCCTGTCGTGGGGGTTGTGTGAGAGGTAAACAGCCCGTTAATGAAGTTTGCAGATGGAGTTTAGTTGGGAGGGGTTCCCAGCACTGCTCAGGAAGAGAAAATACACAAAGAGGCAGAGATGAACAATGTGGCCAGGAAACGGTGCGAGGTTCAGCGAGGAAGGAATAGAGCTTCCTTCAGCTGACTGGGAGGGGAGAGGACAGAGGAAAGTGGGTGAAATAATGCCAGAAGCCCAGGAGAGAGAAAGAAGGCAAGGGTTAAAAGTGTCAGGGGGGGAAAAAGCAAACCACAAAGGAGCCCAAAGCCCCGAGGTGTGAATTGCCTGTAGAGGCGGGTGCGGGCAACAGGAGGGATGTGGTGAAACATTGCAGTCTTGAGTGTGTGAGTGACATGGTTGCCAAGTGGAAATAAAAGCAGGTAATAACCTACTGTGTGTGCATGTTATAGCAGAAATTGTATCTGTAATTGCTTAACAGTGTTGACAAAAGTAATTACAGCACTCTACTGGATAATTCAATAAAGTTGACTTGAAAGTGCCATGGAAATTACATACAATACACACGTCATACAGGTCTGGGGGGCTACTCCTCGCTTGGCCTTCTGAGAATATTACACGCGTTTCTTTGGCTGATTTTGTGTCAATAAACAAATGTAGGACGTGCTTTTCTTCCTGTTCGTGCGGGTGTAGTGGTTTCGTATTTGTTTTTTGCATCCACTGTGTCAGAGGCCAGTTAAAATGAAGTGAAATTGTGTTCTGAAGGGTGGTAAAAGTGGTTCTAAGAGTTTGGGAAATGCTTTTTAAACAGGTTTGCTCAGTTTCAAGCTCTTTTATGTAGACACGCAGATCTGGATATGAAAGGTAAAATGCACCAAGAACTAAATGTAAAACAGGAAAGAAAAGCTTTTTGTAGGGTTTGGGGGGAGGCCTCGGCCTCTCCCTCAGGGCCCTGAGCCATCCCTGTGCTCGTCCGTCAGCGACTCTCTGATTTTTAAGTCACCAGGAATTTTGAATTTGCTCCTTATCTTTCCTGCAAGAATTCCCATTCCCTCTGTAAGATGGTACAAAAGAGTCTCTGCCCTTTCGAGTGACGTTAGTGCTCATGACTAAATGGGGAACGTAATCCACACGAGTTGGCGCTGCACCTCAGCGCGGGCCCGTGGCGCTGACAGCAGCCTGCAGTCGTCATCCTTGTGACTAAGATCTCAAAATCATCGCAAGTATTTTTGTCTTGCAGTAAAGTGCCCAGGATATGATGTTTTTATTGGGTTTTGTTTGTTTTTCATGCTGTTGGAAGCCGTCACAAAGGCTGATTCCATCCTGGCGGGATTATTGTAGCAAAGCCCAGTCTCCCTTCCCACTGCACTTCTCATTAAAGCCAGCTCAAGCTCCTCCTCGGCTCATTTCTTTAGCTGCTGATGAGAATAAGTGGATATAACAATGAATTTCCCTCTCCGGGGATCAAAACGTACTGAAAACATACCTGAAATTGGAGTGGAAACACAGTGAGTTGAGTAAACAGTTTGAAAACAGCAGGAATGAACCTTCAGTATGAATTCCTGTTGGTGAATGTAAATTATCTGTGTAATGAGTTCATTTCATGTCACATCCGTGTGGAAAGAAACCAGTACAGTTCATGGGCATCTCTTCTGCCAAACAGAAGTGTGTCTTCAGTACCGAAGCAGTGACTTATGGGGGTTAAATCTTTTAATATTCAGTTGTAGGTTGAGCATTGACTGAAGCAAATGACCAGTGTGCCCATTAACCATCCAAAGTTTCAGGAATAAGTTACTGTTAAAAATAAGGTTCTCATTCACTGGCTGATTTATTTTGGGGGGAAAGATTTGCTTTCCTTCCTGTAGATATTGGGAGTATAACAGACATGTTTTAAACCTTAAGGTAGATTTTGTTTTTTCAGCAGTTGCTGCTAAAAGCAAATGTCATTTAAGGGGAGTATTTTTCTTGCTTACGTGCCTTGTTTAAACTCTGTTTTGGCTGCTTTCTTTTGGGTCCACTGGTGGTTTTTGAGCTTCTGGACTCCTGTTCAAAGTTTAAAGAACAATAACCAGTCAAATGTAAAATAATGTCAATTGAACCAACTGATGACTCAACAGTCAACCAAGTCATCCTGGCCCTGCACCAAATGGACCGAGGCCAAAACCTAAAGTTGGCACGGGTCCCCGTCCCTGTTCTCCATAGATTTGCCCTGAAGCAGAGCCCGGAGTGCAACACGTTGGTTGATATTCCATGATGAAAAGCTGCACGTGTAAATGCGTGCTTCCCACCGACGGAGCCCGTGCGGGGGGAGGACGTGTCGGGCAGGGCTCCCTCCAGAGGGACAGGGACACAGGGAAACAGGGAAACGGGGTCTGTGCTCCGAGGCATTCAGCAGCTTCAGCTGCTTCAGCATCCCTTCCCCTCTGAGCAGGGCTTCCTGGAAGGGCTGCAGAAGGAATGGAGGAAAAAACATTCCTTCCTGCTTCTCTTGCCCTCTCTTCATCTTTCCTTCTCCTCTTCTTCTTCCTGCTCAGAGTGAAGGTGTTATTTCTACTCTTTTATTTGTGTTTGAGTCACATTACTTTCAGTTTCTTTTTTTATATTTCTTCTGGTTTTTGTTGTTGTAAAGCAGGAGTTAGCTCTGCAGTGCTGCTAAAAGCACAAGCTGGTGAATAAGTCTGCGTGTCCCTATTGATAGAACTCTGGGTCCAGACTGCTGTTAGATGTTCCACTGGCAGCAGGAGAGTCTTGATTTTACTGTGGTTTTTTCAGAATAGAAGAAATGAACTTCCTAATTACAAGTCTAAATTTCTTTTTGTCTTGGTGATTATTTGGCTGTGGAAGGACTACATTGCAGCTTTGAGGCTTTTCAGCCTGGAGAAGAGAAGGCTCCAAGGGACCTTGAAATCCCTTCCAGTGCCTAAAGGGGCTCCAGAAGAGCTGGAGAGGGACTTTGGGGAAGGAGTGACAGGACAAGGGGAATGGCTTCCTGCTTACAGAGAGCAGGGTTAGATGGGCTATTGGGGGGCAGGGGGGGCCCTGGCACAGGGTGCCCAGAGCAGCTGTGGCTGCCCCTGGATCCCTGGCAGTGTCCAAGGCCAGGCTGACATTGGGGCTTGGAACACCCTGGGACAGTGGAAGGTGTCCCTGCCATGGCAGGGGGTCTTTGAGATCCCTTCCAATCCAGACCATTCTGGGATTCTGTCATTCTACTGCAGTTTAATCTTTTACTGCCTTTCTTTCTGTACCATTAATGTTTTTCCATGTATGTTAGAATCAGCTTTCCAGATGTCTCTCTCCTTTCCTAGCAGCATCATTCTGGCAGCCTGCACTCAGTCCTGTGATTGACACGAGCACTGGACACGGCTCATGCTGAGGTCATTAATGGAACAAGTCCTGTTTAATATTTTAAGTTCAGTTCCTCTGGTACAACATTAATGTGCTGGAATAAGATCCAATATATGCTGACTGTGTAGGAAGATCCAGAATGCTGTGGCTGCTCTGAGCTCATGGATCTCTTGTGATCAGTGCAGAATGTCTCCGTGCAGTTCTGCTGCTGTTGATTCCGAGTGCTGGCCCATGGAATCGGTGTGTTAAAGGGTCCGTGTTAAGGCAATACACTTTTGGGCAGTATCTCGGCTCTTGGTTAGTTTGCACGGTTGAGAAAACTAAAAACCTGCTTCCAAGAGAGGTAAGGCACCTCTGAGGCTGCTGAGATCTGAGACAGAACCCCAGAATCACTGAGGATGGAAAAGACTTTTAATGTTATCGAGTCCAGGCTGTGCCTGATCCCCACCTTATCCCCAGCCCAGAGCACTGAGTGCCACCTCCAGCCCTTCCTTGGGCACCTCCAGGGATGGGCACTCCAAACCTCCCTGGGCAGCCCCTGCCAAGGCCTGAGCACCCTTTCCATGGGGAAATTCCTGCTGATGTCCACCCTGAGCCTCCCCTGGCCCAGCCTGAGGCCGTTCCCTCTCCTCCTGTCCCTGTTCCTGGGAGCAGAGCCCGACCCCCCCGGCTGCCCCCTCCTGTCAGGGAGCTGTGCAGAGCCACAAGGGCCCCCTGAGCTCCTTTTCTCCAGGCTGAGACGTTTCTCGGTATGCACTGAAAATAAAAAAAAAATCTAATTCTACTCAGACTTTTGGACTTTATTGTGCAGTGCATTATTCTTGAGCCATCCTGGTCCTGGCTCACCTGAGTCTGTGGGCACTCAGCCTGTCCCTGTCCCTGTCCCTGCGATGTGTCCGCGCGACCGATCCGTGAGAGGCAGGTTTGAGGTGATCCACAGCCTGTAACTACAAGTAGATCAAAGGGCTATTTTGTCATCCAGCAAAGCATAAACAATTTGTATGGCCCAGGATAATCTGATTCCATATTTTTGTGTAAAGTTTGTATTTAAGTATAAAGGTACTGGCTTCTGTCTGGGTCTCTTTTTTTGCTGCCTCTTTATTTAAGGAAGCAAGGGTACACAATGAAATTAAAAAAGCAACACAAAGCTTTGGAAAAGTGTGCCTAAATTGATTCATAGAGAAATGAATTCTACCCTTGAAGGTAAGACTTTTTGGCTGCTTTACTGGAGCACTGTAATAAATATAAAAGTTTAGAACATATAATTTAATTATCATATTCTGGCCATAAATGCTTTAGGTCTGTAGTACATTTGAAATCCCAAGAGCTCTGGCTGAGGTTGCAGCTGCAACATCAATTACCATTTATCCATTCCAAGAAAGCTTTGCCTGTGCCCTTGAAACCCTTTCGTTCTGGAGAGGCTCCAGCGGGAGCGCGGCCGCGCCGCTCCGCGCGCTCCCCGCGATGCCAAGATGGGAGCGGGCGCCATTTCGCAGCGGGGCGAGGGCCGGCCTCGGGGCCGTGCCTCTGGAGCTGCCAGCGGCTCCTGGCTGCTTCCAGAGAGCCCAGAGGCCCCTCGGCAGGGTGCTCCTCGGGATTTGGGAGTAGCCGAGGTGCAGGCTGGAGAGGGCCGGGAGCGCCGCTGGCCGTGGGTTTGCTCCGTGTGGGGTGATGTGTTGGGAATCTGCAGATTCCTGCTCTGCTTCCACGCTGATGGTGTTCACCAGCAGGATTTGTTCGACTGTACGAGCCCACAGATCCTGCAGCTGGCTTTAGCTGTATGAGGGGATGGTAAAAGGTGTGTTCTGTGGGTTGGGGGTGATTCCGAGACTTTGCTGCTTTAGGTGTGTTTCGTATTTTAAATTCTTCTGTTAGAACCCCAGTAGTCCCCTGGCAATAGCATTTGCTGTGACAGGGTCAGGAGGAGGGATGGTTCCTGCCCCTCTGACTGCACACCAGGAGTTTCTCTGCCATGAGTTTCTTGCTCCAGCAATGAAGGAAATTAGGTCGTGGCCTTCCGGAGCGACACATCCCTCGCGGTGGCATTATCTTGGCCGTGTCATAGACACGTTGCATGAAACGAGACCGTTAGTTCAGAATCTGATTTCCTGGCTTATCAGGGGTTTTTTAATACAGTGTTTATTTGGGTGTGTGATAAAGGAAACCGTGTTAATCATCCTGGTTCTCAGAGCAGCTAGAAATCAGAAATGCTGGGGGCTTTTATTCACAGGCTTTGGTTAAATACTCCAAAGTAGATTTTTCATTCAGTACGGCATCATTGAGGACATGCTTGTTGTCAAGACCAGCACTCCTACCAAAACAATCCAGGTCTCTATTTGAGACAGAAAATAGGAAAGAGGACTGAAGAATAGGTGGGTCTGTAGGGACGTTACGTGGAGGGAGGATTTGTGGCTTTGTGAGCAGTCAGCACCCCAGGACCCCTTGGCTTGGGGTGTGTCGCCCATGGTTTGTGCCTCTGGCACTCACTCTGTGCCCCCTCTGTGGCACCCAGCCAGCCCAGGGCTGGCTCCATGTCTGCAGAGTTCAGGCAGCCTGGGAGGAAAACCCAGGTTCTTAACAATCTGCAGGCTCTTCAAAACGAGGTGAAAGCATTTCAAGAGACAGAAGAAACCAATGGTTCGGGTTCTCAGCAAAATGCCTTTCTGGAATTATTTCCAACTGGCAAACACACTTCTGTTTTAATAGTCATGACAAGTCTAATGTCAACAGCCTTGGATTAAAATTTTTTCCTGCTTGAACTGAAAACTACTTCCCTGCCTAAGAGGATATAAAAATAATTAATAGTTTCTCTAGTTAATGAAGAAATAAATAAACAATTCAAAAAATGTAATCAGGCGGTGTCCACAGCCTAGTGTTTACATTGTTCTCATTGCTGGAAGATAAGGAGGAGGCCCAGATGGCAATGACATTGAAAATGGTTTCTTTGCTCTTAGTTTGGTGATAGCGCTTACACCAGTAACTAACTCACTTTCAGGAATACGTTCCCAGTGGTTGGTTGAGTTGTGCTGCAGAACCAGGATGTGTGCTGGGCCACATTTTGGTGGCTGGCTGTGTCAGGAGTGAGCTCCTGTTTGGACAGAATGTGATCCAGGCTGACTGTCCCTTTCACAGCCTGGTGAACAGAGGTGCAGGCTGGAAATGATCAGTAATTTTGGTTTCTGAAAGTGTTCCCCTTGTCATTGTCTCACTAGAGCTGTTTTTCATAGGATCAGAGAGTCATGCAATGCTTTGGGTTGGGAGGGACCTTAAGGATCATCCCATCCCACACCTTCCACTGTCCCAGGCTGCTCCCAGCCCCAGTGTCCAGCCTGGCCTTGGGCACTGCCAGGGATCCAGGGGCAGCCACAGCTGCTCTGGGCACCCTGTGCCAGGGCCTCCCCACCCTCACAGAGAGAACTTCTCCACAATACCTAATCTAAACCTACTCTTGAAAGTTCAATACTTTTGTGATTTTCATTTCATAATGCAGAGTAACAGGAGGGTGGTATATTTTTTTAATCCTATTACAGTGTTAGTAGCTTCAGCATGTGGGGCTGTGCCCGTTCTGTGTGTTGGGGAGGTTTTCTGTTCTTCACAGTAAAGAGAAGAAGAAGACAGACAAGCAGGTGTTCTCCTCAGCAGTGCCCACCTGCGCTGAGGTTACTTCTTCCCAGAGTGAATCCCTGCTCCGTGGCCATGGCTGGTGGCAGGGCCGGAGCCCAGGGCTCCCTGTCTGTGTGTCTGTCTGTGAGTCCCTGTCTGTGAGTCCCTGTCTGTGTCCCTGTCTGTGTGTCTGTCTGTGTCCCTGTCTGTGAGTCCCTGTGAGTCCCAGTCTGTGAGTCCCTGTCTGTGTCCCTGTCTGTGTGTCTGTCTGTGT
>VZTG01009642.1:462565-473013 GCA_013397845.1 Melanocharis versteri | reverse complement strand
GCTGCTGGGGGCTGCCGGAGCTGCTGGGGGCACGGGCCGGGGCTGCTGGGGGTGCCGAGGGTACGGGCTGGGGCTGCTGGGGGCACAGACTGGGCAGCACTGCCCCTGTTCAGAGAATCTGAGCGAGGGACAGGAGCGTCGGTGCTGAAACTCCTCCCGTCCGTGCTCGCTCGCTGTCTCTGTACGTTCAGCAGGAGTGAGTCATGCACACAAGCTGGGCTTATTTTTCATTCCTGTCAGCACATCCCAGGGTTTTTTCATGGAACGTGAGGCAGCAGAACTCTGGGAGAACACCTGGAGGCGAGTGTAGCACCCGTGGGAGGGTGTGCTGTCTGAGTGACCTGGCGCTGAGACCGCGGAGGACGGGGATGGGAGTGGGGGTTACGTCTTCCAAATGAAGAAAATGGAAGTATTTTTGTTCATGCTGGGGATACTTCTTGAATATCTGTCAAAATGTATCTAGAAAAGGTTGGTTAAATTTAACATACCAGCACATCATTGTTCTCTGCTGAGTCCTGAATGACTTGTGAGAATCTGAAGGCCACATCAACCAGAGATTTAGCAGCAGTTGTAAAATGGCATAAAACACTTTTATTAGTGTCAGCTTCATTTTATGTTTGCTATTTTTCCCTGAGCAGCAGAGATTAACGCAGCACTTACTAGGGCAGTTATCCTGGTGGTACTTGTATAATCAGAATTGTCAGATAAAATAAAAATGTCAAAGATGTATTTGTCAGCTCCAAGGATGAACAGAATTTCATTTCAGTCGGTGGTAATATCCTTGGTGAGACGTAAGCAATGGGTTAAAGAGATCAGTGAAGAACAGGCTGGAGTCTGTGTCAGCACATCCGTCCTGCCTCCTCTTCAGGGGAGCCTGGGATGCTGCTGCTCCGTTTGTTGAGCTGTTGTTGTCATGATCTGTGTGCAGGAGGGGAGGCTGCAGCCAAAACCTGCAGCGGTGGGTTCTGGATAAACCCTGGAGGACCTGAGGTGGTCAGTGAGTGTCTCCCAGGAGCTGCATTAGGTTTGGGACACTCCCAGTGGGCTGGACCTCATCCTTCGGGGGTCGGAGCAGGACAGGCCTCTTGCCTGCTCCTGGTGTCCGTGGGGACAGGTCACTGCCCGGTGACAGCAGAGCCTGAAGGCAGCTTAAATAATGCCAAACCCCACAGGTTTGGTTTTCAGGTGGAAAAGAATGCTTTTTGGTTAAGGTTTATTTCTATTTTTTCTCTTCATAGTTGTTTTCAAAATACATCTGTGGAATTCATATATTTATCTGTGTGGAAAATCACTCTCACAGTAAGGAACAGTTCTCTAACAGTAAGGTTTAGTACTCCCATTTAAGCTTTTCCCCTCCTGCATCCCTTTCAGTGGACACCAGTGTTGCTGTCTGTGGCCATAGGACATGGAATCAGAGAATCATGGAAAGCTTTGGGCTGGGAAGGTCCTCGGAGCTCATCCAGTGCCCCCTGCCCTGTCCAGCCTGGCACGCTGGGCTGCTTCCTGCAGCACAGAAAATGCAGCGGGTGACGTCGGGCTCTTGTCGCTTCTCCACATGGAGGCTGGAGCCCTTCCAGGGTCGTTTGTCTGAATTCTGGCACGGAGAATCCTAGAGAAGAGTGAGGTTTTGGAGGATGGATTTTGTTATATAAGTTGTTGGAGAAGAGGGGGAGAGGGAAGCTTTTATGGCTGAGAGGGAAAAGGAATCTGGAAGTTCAGCAGCACAAAATGGAAGAACGCAGAATAGTGTGAAAGCGTAAAAAACACCCTGAAAACAAGGATTTTTGGGACAGATCTGAACAGATGGAGGAGTGATCATGCAGGAAAGCAAACTGGGAGGCAGCATAAAGTGCAGAAGAGACTAAAATCCAGTTTCTTTTATCATGTCTATTTTAGGGTCACAGTTCAGGAATGACTGTTGTTTAAAAGAGAGTTGAATTTGCATGTTTTTTAGACAGTAATTTCTTTTTGAAAAGTCCCCAACTGCATCCTCAGTGCATAAACAGTGGTTACAGCAAACCAGTGGATGGTCAGAAGAGATCCCAGTATCCAGCCCATCAGTCCTTGGGCCCCGTGCACTCACCTGACTTCCTGCTGGACTTTTTCCAGGAACCTGCCCTGTTTTGGGTATCTCTCGATTTCTAATACCTACGGTGGATTTCACTGTTAGGTTTTGGATAGAAAACTAATTTATTTTTAAAATAATGGATTCATTCATTCATTCAACCGTGCAGTATGTTAATTCTGACCTGTTCTTGTCCTGAGTTAAAAGTGGCCCTTTCTAGTCACTTGATAATTTTTTATTAGTCTTTTTTGCCATAAAATCATCAATGTTGGAAAAGACCTCAAGTCCATCCATCCCTCTGGCCCTGCTTACCAGACTTTTCTGGAACTTTCTTTTTTCTGTTGCATGGTTTTTGGGGCATAGGGGACTGGAAAAACATCAAACTCTCAAGCTGCAGGTACCAGAGACTTACACAGCACAATAATGATATTTTGTGCTCCAGTCTTTATTTCCTTGAGTTCTCATTTCCGCTCCCACCGTTAATTGGTGTTCTTGGCACCCTTTCTCTTTGTGATGTGCTGGAAGAAAAGATTTATTGTTAGGTTTTATGCCTGTAAGAAAATGGTCTCATAATTTTTTTGGCTTTTCATGCTGCATTTTACAGTTGAACTTGGCAATTAATGATTTTTTTCTGCAGTCTTTACTTGGAATTTATTTCAGTTTTTTGAGGAATCTTGAGTTCTTTCGGATTCTTTGCCCTGCTCTGCCTGCAGTGGGCTGGTTCTGGCTGCAGTTTAGGAGGACAGTGCCTGGTGGCCGTGGCAGCTCCCTCGCCCACCTGGCTCAGGTGCTCGGGCCATCTGCCCCCGGGCAGGGAGGAGGAAGCCTCTGCAGCCAGGTGGATGCCAGACTGCAGGAGGTCGGGGCCTGGGGGGGTTTTGTTTGTTTTGAACAGAAAATCTTGGATCCTTTTCTCTCCCTGCTGAGTTTATCTGTGGGGGTTATCTCCTGTAACGTGCCCTAAGGAGCTGGCTTTAAATTAGTGGTCTTTTTTTTTTCATTATTTGAAAATTAATTGTGAAGAAATATATTATCTCAACCTTCTTCTTTTTTGGTGAGGTACAACTATATATCTAAGTCAGGACTGGTAACAGCCTGATAAAAATTCATGCATAATAATTTGTCTTATCAGATCTGTTTATTCTGATTATAATTTTATCAGGTGTTCTGGGCTGGAAATACTCCATCCAGGTGTCTGCAGGAAGCAGAAGGCATGTGCTTCTAAATTTAAGTCAGAGCAGTTCCTTTGCTCTTCAGAACACGGATAATGGGGCAAAAAATGCCGGAATATGAAAGGATTTTGAAGCAGCCATTTCAAAATTGAGACGAGAATAACAAGAAGCTCTTTGCTCCAAGGAAACAACTGTTGCTATTCCCTCATGGCAGGCTTGGCACGTGTGGCCAGTCTACAAAACCTTGGGAAAATGCAATTTGTGCAAGGTCTGTAGAGGATTCCTTGTCTTTGGCAGTTGTTTTCCGAAGGCTCCGCTGTGGCCAGAGGGAGAAGCGGGTCCAGGATGGGGTTTCGTGTGCTGGCACCGTGGGGTTGGTGCATTTTGGGTGCTCAGGGATTCTGAGCAGGTCAGGAGGAACTTGGAATGCACAACCACATGACGTGATGCTTTTATGGGCTATGGATTTATCTCAGAAGTTGCAGGGCAGAAATCAATTAATTAGCTGAGGCACCCAGGGAAGGAGCTGGGCTCGTTTGGTCTCCGTTAAACAGCGAGTTCCGTGTGGCCGCCTGCATCCAGAGAGCCAGAGCCAAGCAGGAGACTCCATTAGGGACAAGATGCTAATAAAACTGTTGCTCCAACTTTTTGTAGTTTACGGTTAACATCTCTGTGTGATGTTTTATTTATTTGGCGAATGAGTTTTATGGTTTAATTACGCAGCAGTGATTTATATGCAAGAGAGCTGGCAAGAGAAAAAGCTCCTCCTGCCCAGCGTTTAAAAAAAAGAACCCTGTTTTCCCTGGCTCGAGAGATCCAGTAACTTCTTACCCATTAAATATATTTTTTTCCTTTCTTTTACCTAGTTTCTATGCTTAGTTTTTTAAGGAACTTCTAAAGTGTGCAGTCCTGCAGATATTTCCAGTGGTGGGATTGGGCCTTGTATTTTAGGGTCAGCCTTTAAGGTACCTGCAGCCATTACTGAACATCTTGACACGCTGGCATAAATGTGACTTTTATTAAAACGTAAAGCCTGGTTTTCAGTGGAAGTTTGCTTGGAATGAACGCGAAATCCCTGACTTTGCAGACAAGCGCCGTGCGGGTTCCAGCGCGCTGCTGCCGGCTGCGGGGGGAGCAGAGCGGCGTGCCTGCGCTGTGTTTATCTCCCGTGCCCATTTCCGTGCCCTCACCTGTGTTTTCTGCGCCCTTCGCAGCCCGCAAGACGAAGAAGAAGATCAAGGGGCTGCAGCAGGGCGCGGCGGGCGCGCGCGAGGCTGCGGAGGCGGCCGGGAGCAAGAGCGTCGTGCCCGCGTCGCTGCCGCAGCTGACGCCCACGCTGGTGTCCCTGCTCGAGGTCATCGAGCCCGAGGTGCTCTACTCGGGCTACGACAGCTCCCTGCCCGACTCCAGCTGGAGGATCCTCTCCACGCTCAACATGCTGGGCGGCCGCCAGGTGGTCGCTGCGGTCAAGTGGGCAAAGGCAATCCCAGGTAATGCACGGGCACGGGGAGCGCTGCCTGGGGGCTTCTTGCTGAGCCTGAGTCTCTCTTTGTTTCCCTTCAAAGCTCTGCGGGTGAAGTGTTGGTAATATCAAGGCTTGTTCTTGTCTCAGGTAGTCCCAGAGCAGAAAAGCAGAAAAAATTGCAGATGCGAACATTTGTTTACTACAAATTAGGTCGTTTAACTTGAACTCTTTGACCGTGGAGTATTAAAATTCGTATTAAAATGGGTATTTGTTGTAAAAGTATTACAGAGAACTATTTGTATTAGCTCTATCTCCACCTCAGATTCACAGAATGCCAGAATGGTTTGGGTTGGAAAGGACCCTAAAACCCATCCAGTGCCACCCCCTGCCATGGGCAGGGACACCTCCCACTATCCCAGGGTGCTCCAAGCCCCATCCAGCCTGGCCTTGGGCACTGCCAGGGATCCAGGGGCAGCCCCAGCTTCTCTGGGCAGTAAACAGTTATTCCTTGAATATTTTTAGCCCTGAGGTTCTCTTGGCATCTGCAGCCCACCATCCCTGTGCTTGCTCACTGGGTCTGCTTTCATGGGCGGTTCTTTGCTGACTCCCCCTCGCTGTCCAGCTCCAGGGTGGGAGTCAAGGTGTTATTTTCTCTCCAGCTCTGTTCAAACTGACTCTTACTGGGCGAAGAGGGAGGTTTGGTGCAATTTTGGCTCCCACCTAAAGACACAGTGAGACACGGAAGAAGTGATGTCAGATCTCAGCCTTGGACGTGGCACGTGGCATCTGTCTTGGAGAGGCCAGGGCCAAGGGGAGCTGAAGATGTTTGTTCCTACAGAACAAAGCCCAGTGTTTGTCTCCCTCTCACCCTCTCAGTGCTGTTCACTACCTGTTCTCAAAAAGCCTGGCAAAAACACCTCCATGACACATAGGTTGCCCAAAAATAACATCACAGAACAGGTCTGCCAAAAAAAAAAAAAAAAGAAAAAAGCCTGATAATGAGATTTATGAGTCATAACTGTGTCTCTTTGAGCAGGGGAAATAAATTAACAGTGGGAAGGAAAGGCTGGAAAACTCAAATACATCTATGTCCAGCAGAGATGTGACTGGAGAGGTTTGTGTGGGGTCTGGTTGCTGAGGTGGGACAGGTTGGACTCGGTGATCTTGGGGGACTTTTCCAACCTCAGCGATTCTGGCATTCTGTGTCAGGGCTGTTTGCACTGGGCAGTGCTGCTGAATTAGCTCAGTCTGCTCTAGGAGAGGTTCACATGCACACACTTCCTTCTGGGACAGGTTTTTGGGAGACCATCTGGTATTCCCAGATCCAGAATTAGATTCCGTTTTATAACACACTTCTGTGTTCATCAGCTCTGCTGAGCAGTTTTCGTAATTAGCCAAACCCTTCAGGTTAGAGCTTATGCTCTCTATGAAAATGCCAATCTTCTCTTTAATAGCTACATTAATAGCAACTATTCTTATCATTTTTATCTCCTTTCTTTTGTTTGCTGAGGTGGTTCCTCATGAGTGTTTAATTTGTATATCCTGCTCCTGGTTGTAGCCCATCAGCCATGCTGACAGCACGCCAGCATTCCTTGCCAAACCCTTTAGTTGGGATTTCAAAATAACCTTTTCCTGGGGAGGGTTTGAGCACAGGTTTCAAGGGTTGACCCAGAAAGACTGGAATCACTGTGAAACCCTTTCTTTGTATTTTAGAGGCAGTAGCTGGTCATTCCTGCTGACTCCAAAGCTGGGGCTGTGTTTAGACCCACCAAGTTGGTTACGCGTTCATCCGCTGGCTCTGCCGGTTGGCACGGCTTCAGGAAGCAGCTCTAGAGATGTTATGAGCTCTTTAGATGTCAGATGCTTAACAAAAATAGATAAAATCAACTTGTATTCAGGCTCTAATAATGGCTCCTATGGCACGGTGGTTTCTCGGTAAGTGTAGGCTGGATCTGATAGGAGCTGGTGCTGCAAATCCAAAGCTGGTGGCGTTTTCAGACTCTTTGAGGGACCAATTGTCAGGTTTTACTCATTTCCTCCTCGTTCAGTTGGCTCTGTTCTTGCTACATATGAGATTAGAAGCAGTTAATGCTGGTAACTAATGCAGTGCTTATTTTGTAGGTCCAGTGTGCGATTGCTGTTGAATAAGAGCAAAATTTGATCTTAAATCATTTATTGTCTAGCAGACTGCTCTTGTGAAAAGGAGCTAACCCTGTTATTTTTGGAAGGCAGCCCAGTGAATTACAGTGTATGTGAGCTATAATTGTTGCCTGTTGTGATGTATCTGACTGACCATCAGTTCCAGATAACCACACGCATATGTACTGTGATTTTTGAATATTGCATCCCTTTTACTCCCTGTAGCACCTCTGCGCTGATAACACAGCAGTTGTGCTGCTCATAACCCCACTCCTTTTCCAAGACACGCAACTTTTTTCTCCTTTGTTGCTTTTTTGCAACTGACACCGTCTCCCCCTCAATTTTTATTTCTCCAGGTTTCCGAAATTTGCACCTGGATGACCAAATGACCCTCCTGCAGTACTCCTGGATGTTCCTGATGGCCTTTGCTCTAGGCTGGAGATCCTACAAGCAGTCCAACGGCAACCTGCTGTGCTTTGCTCCAGACCTGATCATTAACGAGTGAGTAGGACCTGCCAGAGCTGGGCTTTGCCTCGGGGGTGGATCACGGGGAGCTGAATCCTCTCCGAGATCCCACGCCAGCCTCTCCTTTCCCACTTGTTTTTTTCCAGCAGCTTGCTTAGCGTTTTTCACTAAGTCAAACGGAAGGTAATTGAGATATTAAATGTATTTATATCCAGAAGTTTTTGTGGGAGGTGTTTGTGCTTTAACATCCCATATTGTGACTGTTCCTGCGCCATTCACTAGAATCATTCATTTTATCAGAGCCAACAGTCAGAGCTAAAAATACGCCTGGGATGGAGAGAAAAGTTTGGCAAATTGCATAATGTTCTGTCTGTTTAGTGTATCAAAGTGGCAATATGGCCCTACCAGTGCCAGAGTGAAACATTTCTATCTGGTCTGGTGAAATTAGGGCTGAAAAGACAAGGTTAAAGATGGAAGAACCTTCCTGATTTGTATTTTCTTGTTGAACTTTGTTGTCAACGTTTGAGCAGAGTTGAATTTGGTGGAATGTTTGAACATATTTTTTATTGCACCACGCATCATTTTCCTTGTATTTTTCCAGATTTGTGTAGTGCAGTAATTCTGTGCTGTAGAAGAGGGAAAGAGGGAATATGGGATTGTTGAGGTGATTGGATCTCACCCATGTGTCTGTGTTCTGGTTTTGGTATGGAGGCAGTACTACTGGCCTGCTTTGGCACTGTTTAATATTTTTGGTCTTACTTCACTTCAAAATCAGATCTCCCAAATATTTTCTGTGTTTTAAAAAAATACAATAATTGTGACATTTTCTGTGGGAGCAGCCATTTATATTTCATGTTTATTTATTCCCTTGCTTTTTTTTAATTGTAAATGTTTATCCAGGCTTTTATAAAGCGTAATCATTGCCTTATAATAATAATTTTTTTTAAAAAGGCTGAGGAGGAGATGGCAGTGAGGGCCCATCTGTGTACTTGTGTTTATTAAAGTGCTTAGAACGTGTCCCTGGAGCAGAATAGTCTCTGCGTGGTGGAATTGAAATAACTGATGTTGTCACTAAGTGCAATCACATTTAATTTGCTGTAAGTCAGAGGTCTACTGCAGTTTTATCAGTGGGTCAAAACCACAAAGCTTCAGTGCTAGGTGTTGGTACTCTTAAAAACCCCAGAAATGCGAGGGTAATGCTGTTACAGCAAACAGTAATTCCCAAATTCCTTCCAGCTACAGTTCGAAAATCGTAGATCAGAGTGACATTTGTTTTCAATAAAACACTGAGCTGACTGAGAGCACTGCAGTTCCTTCTCCAGTCAGCTACAGGTTCTCCATAAAACTCTCTGCTTGTAACTTTTTATGTCCCATCCCTCGATAAAACAGAGCCAGCTCAGGGTAGAACCTGACAGGCACCGAGTGAGACATGAGAGCCCTGCAGGGGAGAGCTGGGGCCAGGGGTGGGCAGGGCAGGACAGACCCTGTGGGCAGGACAGGACAGACCCTGTGGGCAGGCAGACAGAGATACACCTGGATTTTCAGCAAGAAGAAAATACCCTTGGGTTTGGGTGATCAGCTGTGCCCGCGTGGGTGGGTGAGGTGGGAGCTGGGGAGTGGGGCTGAGCTGGGGCTGCAGCTGCTGGCACTGGGGCAGGGGCAAAACCCACAGCGAGCACAGAGCCACTGCCGTGGCTGCAGGGAAGGGCAGCTGCTCCTGCTTCATTCTTTTGGGGTTTTATATGGGGCTTAGAAACTTCATTCAGTTCCTGAGCTTCCAAGGCTTACCCTCACGTTCGGTACGGTTCAGTGTCTTGAGCTTCACCAAGGGAAACTCCAGCTCTCAGGGGTCTCCAAGACCTGGGGCTTCAGTTGGACACAGCTGCAGTTGTTGGTTGATTTCTTTATGGGATCAGTTAGACTTTCTTTAGCCTCATGTGTGTGCTCAAGCATGGGAGCAGCATCAGTCCTTGATGCATTTCTCCTTGTGCCAGCCCTGTCCAGCGTGTTCCTGTGTGGCTGCTGTTACTTACATCCAGTAGCTCACAGTCTGTGGTGGGAAAAAGGATTAAATTCTCTCCTTAAATCTTAAACTGGCAGGTTAGTCATTTGCTCAGTCTTCTCCTAAAAAAATTAAATATTTATTGAATATTCCACTTTCATGTCTGTACTCCTGTAATTTATTTATTTTTTATGGAGGTATGTCTATACTAGCTGGCAATTTTATATATATTAGACGTGTTTTTATACACACACACATGAAACTTGACTCGAGCTGTTGAAAAGTTTGGCAGCTGAATAAATCTTAGGCTTTAGGCCATTATTTGGTACTTGGAAAGGGTTTAAACCTGTGATTTTGCAGTATTGTATAACTGTTTCCCCAGTTTGTGATTCAAAACATGCCCTGCTGGAGCTGGCACTGGTTCTGTCTCAGCATTTGTCCTCTGGGTATGTCACAGGGTGCCCGAAATTACAGTGAGCCCAGTGACGGTGCACAGTTGTGTCCATCGAGTAGCAGATGCCGTTTAATTGCTGTCCAGCTTGAGACAGAAGTTCCTGGAAGTCCTGGGCCTGAGGATTTTGACTCTGGTTGCACGCTGGTCGCTGTAGCTGCTCGCGGGGAGGTGTGAGCTCACGCGTTTGTCCTGCTGCTCTCGCGTGCCACGCAGGGCGGCTGTGCTGCTGGCTTCCACCAGGAAAACAACAAGTGATGTCAGTTCTGCAGGCCGTGTTTTGGCAGTTCCCTTCTTCCCTGAATTTTTGCCCCAACATTCTTTTGTAACTCCTTGTGTGGAGTCGGTGTCATCTGGTTTTCAGAACAGCAGCATCTTGTTTACTGGGGTTTGGTGTTGTGCAGCTCTGCTGAACCGAGTGACTCAGAGCAGTGCAGACCCTGCTGTGCTTCCCTCAGCCACGTGCACGATCCTGGGCACACCCCTGTTCACACCCCTGTGCACACCCCTGGGCAGATCCCTGTGCATGCACACCCCTGTGCACATCCCCGTGCACACCCCCGTGCACACCCCCGTGCACACCCCTGTGCACATCCCCGTGCACATCCCCGTGCACACCCCTGTGCACATCCCCGTGCACATCCCCGTGCACACCCCCGTGCACACCCCTGTGCACATCCCCGTGCACA